>JAQIWG010000645.1:0-30971 GCA_034695025.1 Chamaedrilus cognettii
CTAGCTAGGGAGATTGCTAGTCTGGCTAGATAGCTAGCTAGATAGCTATCTAGATAGCTAGCTAGCGATATAGCTGGCTAGCGTGCTATCTACTTAGATAGCTGGTGAGCTAGATAGCTAGCTAGCTAGCTGCATGCTATCTACCTAGATAGCTACAGCTAGCTAGCTAGCTAGCTAGATAGCTAGCTAGATAGTTAGATAGCTAGCTAGATATATAGCTAGCTAGCCAGATAGCTATCTAGGTAGCTGGCTAGATGGCTAGCTAGATATATAGCTATCTAGATGGTTAGCTAGCTAGACAGCTAGCTAGCGCGCTAGCTATCTAGCATGCTATCTACCTAGATAGGTAGATAGCTAGCTAGATAGCTCGCCAGGCTATCTAGCCAACTAGCTAGTTGGCGTGCTATCTACCTAGATAAGTAACTAGCGAGATAGCGAGATAGCGAGATAGCTAACTAGGCTGTCTAGCTAGCTAGCTCGCTAGCAAGCTCTATATATCTAGCTAGCTAGCTAGATAGCTGGCTAGATAGCTCAATCGATATTTTGCTAGCTGGCTAGTTAGCTATATTGCTATCTAGGTAGATAGTATGCTAGCTATCTAGCAAGCTAGCTAGGTAGCTAGCTTGCTAGCTAGCTAGCTAGCTAGTGTGCTATCTACCTAGATTGCGTGCTAGATAGCTCTAGCTAGCGTGCTATCTACCTAGATAGCTTGCTAGATAGCTAGCTAGCTAGCTCGATAGCTGGCTAGCCGGCTATCTAGCTAGCTAGCTTGCAAGTTTGCTAGCTAACTGGGATGCTATCTAACTAGATAACTAGATGGCTTGCAGGATACCTAGCTAGCGTGCTATCTACCTAGATAGCTAGATAGCTAGCTAGCTAGCTCGATAGCTGGCTAGATGGCCAGCTAGGCTCTCCAGCTAGCTAGCTTGCTAGCTAACTGGCGTGCTATCTAACTAGATAACTAGATTGATAGCTAGCTAGCGTGCTATCTGCCTAGATAGCTGGATAGCGTGCTAGATAGCTAGTCATGCTATCTAGCTAGCTAGCACGATAGTTGGGATGTTTGGCTTGCCTGTTGGTGTGCTATCTACCTAGATAGCTAGCTAGATAACTAGCCAGGCTAGCTAGCTAGCTTGATAGTTAGGTGGCTATCTAGCTAGCTTGCGAGCTGGATAGATATATCTAGCTATCTAGCTAGATAGTTAGCCTGGCTAGATTGCTGGCTAGATAGCTCGTAGCTTGCTGGATAGCTAGCTAGATAGCTAGCTAGATATGTAAGTAGCTAGCGTGCTCTCTACGCAGATGGATAGATTGCTAGTAAGCTTGGTAGATAGCTAGCTAGGTAGCGATCTATCTAGCTAGCGAGTTAGCTATCTGCATAGCTAGCTAGGTAGCTATCTATCTAGCTAGCGAGCTAGTTATCTGCATATCTAGCTAGCTAGTTGGCTAGATATATCTAACTAGCATTATAATTAAAGTCCTAGCCCCTCGGGCCTCTCAGGGAGGCCCCGAAGTGAGGGTAACTTTTATGTCTGAGTGTCATTTTGCTATTCCGGAACACTCTTTAAAATTTGAATGTTTTACTGCTGATTGCTCGACCTCGATTTGAAAATATGCTAAATCGCACATTACTCAAGCTGCAGTTTACGCTAAACTGCAGCTTAAATTTTTGGGTTGCTTGACAATTTCCTTGGTTTGAGTGGGATTTTTTGCAAATGCCCTAAAACATTACTGAACTCTGGTCTTTAGGAGCGTTCCGGAAGGCCCTAATCGTGCTAATAAATACGTGTCAATAGTGGTGAATGTTGAATAATTTTGCGAAAATTTGAATCCTGAAACGTAACTGACGTTCTGAAGTTTTTGGCCGTCAAATCGCACTTCAAATCGCAGAAATGTGCGATTTAAAAAACAGATTTTCAGATTGCTAAATCGCACTTCAAATCGAGGTCTAGCAACAGAAAATTTTGTTAAATTGGACTACGTCACTAAATCGCACATAAATCGCACTCACATCGAGGTCTAGCTACTAGCCACGAGTGTCGGAAGCTATATCATTGCCACCACAAGAACATAGTTGTGTTCAGCTTGCTGCTGTCTACCCATGGGCCAAAAATTAGTCCTAGCCCCTCGGGCCTCTTTCAACGAGGCCCCTGAGTGAGCGGAACTTTTGAGCTTGACTTTGTTATTATTACATTCAGGAATTGACTTCAAAATTTGAGTGTTTGAGAGCCGGAAGCAGGACCTTTCGTGACATCATTGCCATAACAAAGACATTGGGCCTCTATGAGGAGTTCCCATGGAGAGGCCCCACTTCGGGGCCTCTCTGAAGGAGGCCCGAGGGGCTAGGACTGTAATTTTTGGCCCATGGGTAGACAGGGGCAAGCTGAACAAATCCCTGTTTTTGTAATAGCAATGACGTCACCAACGATCCTGCTTCTGGCTCTCAAACATCCAAATTTTGAAGTCTGTTCCGGAATGACAAAATGACAAAGTCAGGCCTAAAAGTTACCCTCACTCAGGGGCCTCCCTGAAAGAGGCCCGAGGGGCTAGGACTTTAATTTTTGGTTCATGGGTGGACAGCAGCAAGCTGGACATAACCCTGTTTTTGTAATGGCAATGGCGTCATCAACGGCCCTGCTTCCGGCTCTCAAACATTCAAATTTTGAAGAGTCTATTCCGGAACGGGTTTGATTCATTTTGTTTCCAGAAAGTGGGGATAACTATAACTTTTAGGGGATCTTGACTGTTTTTGATCATTTTGTTGTTGTATATGCAGTACAAAGAAAGCCTATTAAACATTAAAATTATGTATTCATAAAGAAGAAGAAAACGTGTTAAATTGTGGAATTTGTTTTGTTGACAATACTTTGATTCTATTTTCAAATATTTAAAAGAAAATTTAAAAGTTGCAATTAAAATACACTTAAATGCTTATGTTTATGTGAATTGTTTGTTCTCAGTTTAGTAGTTTTTTTGTTGTTTTCTGTCTGTTTTGACATTCATGTTTGGTATTTGCTGGACTGACGAAATGGAATGTTATGGTGAATGTGATTCTGAGTCTATCAATATCAGCTGGACTGACGGATTGTTATTTCGTCCGAATGTTATTCCGAATGTGAATATGAATGTGAATCTAACTTGGCCAACGTGCTGTCAACGTTGTTTCGGTTCACCACTGGTAGCCTCATCGATGATTAGTTCCTTCTTTCCTTCAATAGGCCTGTGTGTTCGTGCGCAACAGCACGTGAACACACAGTCGCGGAGTTAAATTTAAGGTTTCACACCTCTCTTGGTCAGTTTCATATTATAGGTTACGCGATTTTCAGTGTTTGAGATGGTAAAAGTCGTATCTTGATGGTCCTGTTGTCGGCGATATTGAATTTATCATTGATGAAGCTGCCATGCAAATGTGACACGCTGTTTCTTAGCCTATGCAAACTCAGTTTTTAAGAACGAGGTGGTATAAAATTTTTGTTTTTTGGAAAGGATTACACATGCACGGGTTATTATAACTTATAGGCCTATACACAACACCCTAGCCGTAACGCATCCTTAACCCTAATTTGTCAACCCTTTTGCAGCTCAACCCTAATTTAATAGTCGCATGTCATGTAGAGCTAGATTGCGGTAAGCAGCTTGTGTGTAACCCTCTCCAAAACCTATAATTCGGAAATGACAAAAAATGAAATCTAAATTGGTCTACCGATTGTGAAATTGTTAATAGAATCTCATTGATGATTAGCCTATGTTGTAAGATAATTTTTGTATGCTTGTTAACAAGTGATTGATTGTCCTGCACAGGGAGGCAGCAAGGAGCAGGACGCCAGGCTAGCGATGGCCTGCTCGGCCCAGGGAGGCAGAAACGAGCAGGACGCCAGGCTAGTGATGGCCTGCACGGCGCAGGGAGGCAGCAAGGAGCAGGACGCCAGGCTAGCGATGGCCTGCTCGGCGCAGGGGGGGAGCAAGGACGTCGCGCTGTGCAGCGGCATCAAGTCGACGGCCGTTGTCAAGTTTGAGAGCGTCGAGATGCCGGAGCGGTTTCAGAAGCTTCAGCGCGACACCAATCTCAATGCGGTTCCGTCACACTGGACCAACGACGACTCGCAGTGGGACTCGTACATTCAGAGGGCGTCACTGCGACGCCAGCGCACTTTCTCCAGGTACTGTGACTCGGACGCGCTGCTTGCGTAATGCGTGTGTTGCCTACGGTGGTCCAAATGTGTCATTTCTAGCCATTGCAAAAAAATGCGATTTTATTTTTTAACAAGTTTAGATGTAGGTTTTTGAGAGTTTGAAGACCACTACAGTCCATCCGGTTCTGTGCCTCGGGGTCAAGCAAGAACTATTTTTCCTTTAGTTGCCTCTATGATTCACGCTTTTTCGCTTTTTTTCATATAAATTTCATAAAAGCGGGCCGTGCAATAAATTGCCACCACTACTACAATTGGGTAGTAGTAGCAGTAGTAGTAGTGAGAAAGCTGGTAAATTTGCATCGCTGGTTGTGTTGTAGTTTCAAGATGATGAACTGGCATTGCTACCCAGAACTAATGGAGGAGATCGACGTCGTGTCCGACTCTGAAGTCAGTCGGTTTTGCTATTCATGTTTTCTCTGTAAATTTCAAATATCGTGGGAGTATGACTTAATGTGTTTTTTTTATGCTCGGTTTAACCTGGGATGTATCTATGTGGTTCCAGCAGCCAGCAAAATTGTGAGTTTGTGACAGAATCATTGTGCTTATTGCCGAAGACATGCTCTGACTGTTCATGCATAATGTTGAAGCCTGCTAATGCTGTTCACTACCTTGTTGACCTCTGAATTGTATGTTCAGTTAGTGGGCTGTGGGGATGTAGGCCGTGGTTCAGTCAGTGCGTCAGAACAATGAAATTTGATCGTGATTCCACTGATTCCATGGCGTTACTGTTCTCACCTTTGACCTTGTCTCTGAGTTAACACCTGCGACAGCCGGTTAACCTGTATTACCCTCTGACTGTAACGCTGCCCAGGGTCACTCTTGTAACTTGTGTGCGGCTGTCATGCTTGAAATAAGAAGAGCCTTTTTTCTTCTTTTTTAGTTATGCAATATTTTATATCTTTATGATCCAATCCTTGCTTCTAGCATTCCTGTGTAATTATGTGTACTGTGTACTGCATAAATTTACATTTAATCAAATTTAAAACTGATAAAACTTGCTGTGCTTACTGTGCGTACTTTTTACTTCATGCTCGACTGCTCGTGCTGCGTTAAATGTTAAATATGTTGTAATTTTTTGTTTTGTACTATTAAAAACTGAGTATTAAGTAACAGCTATTTCAGAGGATATGCAAAGTAGGCATAGTCTTTGTAATTGCAAGTAATTTTTGCATGGTAAATCTGATGAAGATTATCAGCTTTTGAAGGGCTGCACCAGTAGTTCAAGATGATGAAAGCCAGCCTGCTATTTTAAAGGGCTATTTTATAAAGGAAATGATGGCATGTGTACAGAGTACATGCAAATGACATAAAACCATGCCGGTGACACACCCTATCTCTCCCATAGTATACTTTTTTGACAATTTTTTACGTGTTAAAATGGCGTACTGCTCTGAGTGTGCAGCGAATAACACGATTTGATTGGTCTCTGTAGTAAGAAAGTGCTGAGGAAACCTTTTCTCAGCACTTCCTCAGCAGAGACCAATCAAATCGTGTTATTTGCTACACACTCAGAGCAGTGCGCCGTTTTAATTAAATCTAAAATCGATACGCAAAACAGGCCGAGTGTCACTTCTGTTACTTCTATATTCTGTGATCAGACCAAAACAATTCAACATGGCTCTCCAAAAAAAATATTACAATATGCAAAAAGAATGCCCTTCGCTGTTGGCTTTCGGTCATTACTATCTTAGTTGAATTTTGTGCGCGTCTACGTTCGCCATGCAGAACATCAAGCAGCTGCTGAAGATGCCATACAGCGACGCGAGTGTATCCCTCATGGTGCACCGTGTCGGCAACACGCTGATGCTCGACGAGTTTGACGTGCACCGCCACCTGCTGCAGCGCCAGGAGAGCGCCTGGCCCTGGCTAAGAGCATTCTTCAGCGACACCGTGCGACACAGCATCGAGGACCCGCGGGTGGGTGCGCCGGCGTGCGGCGTATTAAAGCGCTAATCGCATTGTGAAAATAAGTAAATCTGTATTACCAGAGTTAAGTTTATTGGTGATAGATAATGCGTAGCATTGCGCCAGCTCCTTCTGAAACAGGCGTCTGAAACTGTTTAGCGTTTAAAAACAGCGTCGGCCTACGCCACCATTGTCAATTTTCATGCGTAATGCTACGCATGCCTTTAAAATAGGCCTGGAGCCCAGAACTCCCTGGGCGAGTTGTAAAGGTGATCAAAGAAGGGTAGCGGTTCTGGGGCAGCTCTTACACAGAAACAGGCTGTAATAGTCTTTGTTACTACTACATACGGTCCTTAAACTACAAATCCCCTTCCCATTACGATTCGCCCGGTGAGCTCTGGGCTGCAGACCTATTTTCTTGTTACCCTAGTCTGCAGGGGTTGGCTCGTCTGGCTTGTGCAGGACCAGCAGATAGTGGTGAGGAGAAAGACGAGTCAGGAGAACCAGCTAATGTTCTCAAAGTTCCTCTACCATAGCATGACCGAGGCGGAGCAGGCGCCTGCTGCGCAGCAGGACCAGCGCGGCATGACTCAGAGTCTCGATCAGATCAGCAAGGCTCCGCAGCCAACTGCTGCTGCTGCAGCTGCTGCTGCGACGAATCAGACGAAACAAGTCACCGAGCCTCGCACTGCGGTGAGTCTGCTATTGGTTGCTGGGCCTCTAGAAGGCGTTTTAGGGCAAGTTGTTCAATCGGGAGTTACTTCTTCAACTTCAACTCACTACTGCACTTCACCCTAATGGATGATTGTTTGCAGGCTGGCGAAATTAAGCACCTTTGCCAAGGGTGCATGAAGTGACTCGAAATCTTTTGCCGCGGCCGGGGTTTGAACGAACTCTCTGCCACACTCGCAATCCGAAGTCCACGACTTAGACAACTCAGCCGCAACACTTCGTTGTTACTTGAAGGAACTCAGATCTATTTTAGCCAATAGTAGCATCTTGAAATTAATTTATGCGATCTGATTGAGTCGTGACATCGTTTTTGTTCTGTGACAATTTCAATCTAAATAAATGTCTATTGAACTACTGGCCGTCAATGTTATGGATAAGTATCATTATATTTTTTATGCTTGATGAAGATTTACTCTTGGAGATTTAACATGCTGAAATGAAATGTATAAGACGAAAAGAAATAACGTTGTTAAATATGTATTTGCCTGATCAAAATCAAGCGAGCACTGCGATTTGTTAAGATTCAAGATTGGCATATACTGACCCATTGTGCAAGCATATCTTGTTCTCTACTGACCTGACAGTGTAGTAATTACAATATTTTTTTTCTTTTTTTGCGTCAGCCGAAGGCAGCGCGCTCGGACCACCACCAGAGAACGGTCGTGTGGAGCTTTGAGAACCTTCAGATGCTGATTGGCACAGATCTGCCGATATTCGGCGGCGGCACGCGACCTTGCATTAGTCTGAGGCTGAGGTGCGGAACAGTGCTACATATCTCTCTACTCTCACTAGCTGCTGGCAATGAGACTGGTTTTATTGCTATAATGCATAGAATAAATAAGCCAGCAAATCATTCAGAAGCCTATTTTGATCTTGGACTATTTTGATATTGCTTGTAGAATGATTAGGTTTAGAGTCTGTTTCGACATCTAATATTGTCATCAGGGGCCTAATGTTGCTCATCTCTCTTTGCGGTGAGCAACCATCGATGTACAAATGGTGGAAATTCAAGACGAAGTGGTACGAGAAAGAGTGTACAATAATTGGATCGGTTGTCCATGTGTCCTACAGGGAATAAAGAGAATCTATCTTGAAAAGAGATGTGTTTTTAAGCTTGAGAGCAGCAACGGCAGGGTAGAACAGGTGCGAAGTAGGAAAGAAAGGATATAGTTTAATGATTTAGCATGAACATTTAGCGATGAACATTTAGCGATGAACATTTAGCATGAACATTTAGCATGAACATTTAGCGATGAACATTTAGCATGAACATTTAGCGATGAACATTTAGCATGAACATTTAGCGATGAACATTTCTGCAGTCTTTTCCGTAATCAATTAACCACAATTTTTAATTTGTTCCCTTATCTTCTTTTTACATTCTTTGTATTGTCTGTATTCTTTGTCTGTTGTATGTGTTCTTTTAACCCTGTCAGATCGATCCTTTTGAACCCAAAATCGTCATTTTCAACTTTTGTTCAGCCAGTTTTCCAATTGAGTAGCCGTGTCTGTTTAATTTTTCTCGTGGAGGATGCAGTGGGTTAGTGTCGGTCCTGCAGGGACAGCGGTAAGCCCATCAACGTGCTGACAGGGCTCGACTACTGGCTCGATAACCTCATGTGCAACGTGCCTGAGATGGCTATGTGCTACCACCACAACGGCATTGTCCAGGTATTATTGCACTTCTATTGCGCTAAATGTGCGATCTTTCGGTTTGATTGAGCAGATCCATGGATTTCATTGATCCATAGGTGGATGATTTTCATGGATTGTTGGGCTTTTTTGATAAATTTTTTGTTTGACTTTACTTCTTTTAAATCAATTATTGAACATGTGTTCATATTTGAAATATTGTGGCGCTTAATTCTCCATCTTGTTGTTGATTTTTGTCAATGCTGGTGTAAAATTTTATAGAACATAGATTTTTATAGAGTGTTTCAATTGCTTACGGTGAAGTGTTGTATTTAGAAGTGTGCGGCAAAAAAATTCAGTGATCTTATATATTGTACAAAATTTGATTGAATCTTTTTCATTTGTTGTCAATAATGATAAGTGTATGTATGAAATTGGTTCGTGTTGCAGCATTACGAGCTTTTGAAGACTGAGGATATTCCAAATTTGGAAAACTCAAAGTTTTCACCCGTTGTCGTGAAAGATATCGCGCAGAATATTTTATCTTTTCTGAAGAGGAACGCAACAAAGGAGGGTCATACTTACTGGCTGTTCAAGGGTGAGATTTGATTGATAACCTGTTAGTTCAATTGTTAGTCGATATTCTGCATTTGAAAACTTGCATTTTTTGGGTATGATTGCTAAATAATCAATTAATTAATTTATACCTGAGCTTGAACTCTTCGTTCCTAACTGTTGGTTGCTCGACCTCGATTTAAGTACGATTTAATTTTGTAGTCCGATTTAGCCAATGGAAATCTATGAGAGAATTGTATCAAATAATTTGATTGGTTAGTTTTCACCACAAAATTAAATCGAACTTAAATTGAGGTCGAGCAGCCAGCAGCAGGTGATCCTGCCCTTGCTTCTTTTCGGTTTTGAAAACACGTCTTCTTTTCATTGTTAGTTTTAAAATGCGAAACCGTTAAGATCGACAATTTATAACTCGACTGTGCTTAATTTTCAGTGGATTGCTTATTTTTTGCCCCAAAAAGTATGCACTGATGTATCTTTTCTCTCTCAAGCGATGGACTATATGAATCTTTAATTGGAAACGGCTAATTCCATTAATCAATATTATATATAACTGTTTTGCTGTGCTAGAGACATACCAGTATTAGGAAGAACGATTGAATTGTTGAGTGTTGAGAACATTGTTGAGCAGAGAAGAACGATTTTGTTCTACACATTGTTCACCAGAAAACAGTGATGCCGTTCTGCTCATTGTTCAGGAGAGAACGACGACATTGTGAAGCTGTATGACCTGACGACGGTCTGTTCTCCGTTCATGCACGACGACCAGACGTCGAACCCGTTTACTGTCCCTGTCGGCATCCTGCTGTACCGCGTGGCGCGTAGCATGTGGCTGGGGCGCAGCACGCGCAGCAAGTCTAACGTCATCCGCATGCTTCTCTCTAACTGTGTTGAATTGCTCGACAAGGAGAAACACGCGCAGGTACTACTCTCTGTGAATCCTTTTTGTTTTTACGGGGAAGCTTATAAAGCGCTGGTCATCTCTATGGCGCTCTACATCATCCAGTATTACGAGGTCCCGGGACTGGTGCAGCAGCGCTCTGATTTCCGCAGTTGCATAACTCATTGGGGTGTAATCCAACGCATGCATAAACTGTTATTTTGTGCATGCACGGAAAAAATAGAAGCGACGAAACGTCAACAAAACTGTGACGTTATTTCGCCGCTTGTTTGTTGGAAGGCGTTGAAATGGGTCCCGAGTGAACAAGTTCATGAATAAATTAGGTCTACTGGGATTCACCGATAGATACTTCTGTAAGGCGAACTGGCCTCGGACGACAAACTTTTGTATTGATTTTCCTTGCTGCAGAATGACCTGTACCACTATAAACTATTGCTGCGTGTGGCTGCTGCTGCAGGTAGTGGCGTCGGCTCACTTCATGATGTCCGACATCTATGTCGCTGACGACAATCTGTTCGGTTCTCCGGAGCCCTCTGTCGACGAAAACGAAGAGTCTGACGCGCAGGAAGAAGTTAGTTGTTGACTCTCTTTGAAGTCGATTGTTTACTTGGTGCTTTTTTTATTTTTTTTATTTTAGGGATCGTGTGTAGTACACAAGGGCTATATACAGTTTGGTTCTGTGCAAAGAAGCCCACACAGAACCGCTCCCCCTTTTTTAGTCGCCTTTTATGACTCGCCCGGGGAGCTCTGTGCTGCAAGCCAATTCTTAGTGCCCAAGCCTGCAGGGGGCTACTTGGTGCCATGGCATATTTTAGTGCAGTTGATGACGATGTGTGATCAGTTGTAAAGCTGATATGTGTCAAGTCACGCACAGATTCAAGTTGCACACACAATCAGGTGTATGTCACTTGACTCTGTGTCACTTGACTCTGTATGTCACTTGACTGTATGTGATGTGACTTTGTGCACATGAGTCTGATTTGTATGACACTGGCATGACTCAACTGTGCATGTGACTCAAATCTCTGCGTGATTTGACTCTGTCCAGTTTGCGGATGACGACTCTGACTCGCTGGGTGGGGAGGCTGGGGGGGAGGGCGGGGCCCAGTCGGCAGCGACTGTGGTGTCCGTGGAGGTGGCGGCGCTGAGTGTGCCCGGGTCTGTCAAGCGCCCGAGCACCCTGCGTGACGCCCTGCTGCGCTATCCCCCCATCACCGGCGACAGGGAGCGGCGCTGCAGGGAGGCCCTCCTCCACATTGCGCAGGTCTGCAGCAGTTATGATAACAAATACATTTATTTTGTATTTGCAATTCTATTTTTTTATTTTTTAAACTTATGAAGCGCCGTGTCATGACATAAGTCATCTCTAGGGCGCTGTACACTCCTTGACATTGTGAGGTGCTGGTATCTCTTTCATTTAGTTGGTGAAGCGCTGCTGGCATCTGAATTAACCACGACACCTACGTTAGGATTCACAGTCCAGCTAACGCTGGATCGGATTCGCCAGATCCCGGGATTGGTGAGGTGTGATGTGAGCTCAGGCTAACGTATTCTATGTTTTAGAATCGAGTTTATTGTTGCCATCTGTCGTTTGACATTGTAACTCAACTTTGCTAACTGAACTCAACTCAACTGCTAACTAACTCAACTAACTGATGAATTGACTCTGTCACATCTTCGATACAACCAATCAAATAATTGATCTTGGGCCTGACTTTGCTGGCACAAAATTAGCATAGCCTACTAATTGCACTTACGAACTGACTAATGACTAACTAAATCACTCGATGATTGATTCATAATTAGAACTGTCACCTGATGCACCCACCAATCAAGGTTCATGCAACAACCACATTAATAATAAAACACATTACGTGCGATTGTGGGCGTGGCGAGAGACATGGTGCAGATGCAGAGGCACGATCTTAAATGCCTGTAACGTCATTCGGGCATCGGGTCGATTCCATTTCATCATGTATCTAGCGGCAAGGGACTTAACTAAATATTGCATTGTGACTCAACTTCCATGTCCCGCAGGGTCTCGAGAGCCTGGAGAGGAACGAGACGGCGGCCAGCTCATCGAGCAAGTACGTCGTGGAGGACCAGGCCCAGTGCAACCCAAACACGGCCATCCCCCTCGGCTACCGGCCCCTCAACCCCCCCGACAAGCCCGACAACGCCGAGGCCGGCCTCTGGGACTTCCCCTGCGGCGGCGACGAGATGCCGCTAAAGTTTGCGGCGGCGGCGGCGAGCTGTGCGGTGGTGGCGAGCAGCGTGGCAGAGCAGGAGCAGTGGGCGGCGGTGTCGAAGGGGTTCCTGCTGCGCAAGGCCGCGGTGGTGTACCACTCGATGGGGAAGGCGGAGGCGAAGGCGGCGCGCTACGACCGGGCGATGAAGGTCGTCAGTCAGGCGCTGCTCTGCTTCGGTACGCGAGGGTGGTGCATCTTACACTTGAAGATACCTTGTGGTACCCATGCTTCTTCTTTAGTGTTCTGCCAAATGGCTGGTCTTTGGTTTCTAAACCCTCCACCCTAACTGATCTTTGGCCCTTCTTTTCATCGCTGCAGACGTTCCTTCTCAAGCAGGTCGTCTATCATCCTGATACGTGGCCTTCTCAGTCCTCGCTTGCCTCCCATTTTACTCTGCAACATATCTTTCAACAATCTGATATCAATCTGAAATCAACAGTTTTGACCATTAGTGCTTGGAACTTGAGAGATCTACTAATAAGCAGTCGCTCGCCATACTGGACATCTGTTTATCAAATGGTCGTCGTTCGTTAGTTTTGCGAGGCGTACCATTCGGAAGATACTACCTCTTTTGCTCCGTTCCTGTCCCACGTTTCCTTTGTTTCTTTCTAGTTTGGAAACACATGTGTCTCTGCCGTAAATTGATTGTTTCCAGACGGACATATGATAAAATCTGGCCCTGCTATCCTTTTCTTCATCCTGGGTTTGCATCAATCAAATTTATGATTGCTCGCAGCGAGGGAGATTTCCGGCGGTGACGCCATTATGTGCCGAAACAGACTTAAAATGTATCATTACTATTATTATACAATTGAATATAGTTTGATGGATGGTGAACGATGATTGGTCATGTTGATTGCCTCAGAGTCGATGAAGTGGCTCAGCGCCTCCAAGGCCACTGAGAATGGCGCTCTGCTGGGTGCCATATTTGGCCTGGGCGGTGCCGTGCAGTACGCACTGCACCACTTGAGCCGCGACGACTTTAGCGCGGTCAAGCATCGCTACGACCAGACGGCGTTTGGTGCAGAGCCGGCGTTACTCGGATTCATAGAGAGCGCTGCGGAAAAGTCTGGTACATTATATGCTTTCTTTACTTGACTAATTGTAGTGCGCTGTTGTAGTGTGTAATTCAAGCTCATACTTTTGAAGAATGGTTTTATGGCCGGATGCCCTTTCTGACACCAACCACATAAATATTTATCTGGCACGGGGTTATCAGCTAGCGACACTTGTGTGTTTAACAACCTTCTGAAGGGCCCTGCAGTGCATGGTTTCATAGTTGCATTTGATGTATAGTAACCAAAATTTTCTATTTTTTTTGCATTTTTATGATATTTATTTTGGAAAAAACTTTGAACAAAAACAGAAGGCGTACCATATTTGCTATTAATGCAGTTTTAAAAGTATACATTTTTTTTTTACTCTAATTGGCTTATCTTTGCAAAATGCTGGTAATTTTTTTACTGTTTTAACTGTTACTTGTCGTATTGATAATTGCCGTAATACGGGCAATCAAGTAACCAGGCAGATCTGCACGACTACCATGGAATACGAATACATTTCTCCCTTTGATTGCAGATATAGCAGACTATTGCTTCATATCATTATACATTCACTGCAATGCTTATAATTAACTGCTGTCGCTGAAGCAATAAGATAGAAAACAAAGGTACTGCTGATTTTGCTGCAGAGTATCCGTGGCTGCATGAGTTCCCCTCCACGCAGCACGACGCGCTGCTCAACAGCGTGCGTTGCCTGCGCGTCGCTACGCAGAGCCTTGCGCGTGCTGCGATGCCCGACGACGTGCGACTGGTGTATGTGCGAGAGTTTGGGAGCTCGCTCAACGAACTGGGCCTGCTGAGCATGAACGAGGCACAGAGGCTCATCGTGGAGTATAGCAGCAAGGAGGAGAGCGCTCAAGGTGACTATGTATTTATTACTTGTCTCGTCAAGGCTTTCAGTAGATTGCTTCATTAGGGCTGACTGAGAATAATGGCTATGCTCTTTTGAAAGATTAGATTTCATTTGAAGTTCTTGTTTGTTGATGAAGTCCGTTTTTATATTTGATAGTCATTTCTTATTTGCAGTGATGTTTGTTTACATGAGAGTTTTCTATAAAAGCAGTGGAAGGAATAGTAATACCTATAATAAATTAGTACATATATGCAGTAAATTAGTACATATATGCAGTAAATTAGTACATATATGCAGTAAATTAATACATATATGCAGTAAATTAGTACATATAGGCAGTAAATTAATACATATATGCAGTAAATTAGTACATATATGCAGTAAATTAATTCATATATGCAGTAAATTAGTACATATATGCAGTAAATTAGTACATATATGCAGTAAATTAGTACATTATACAGCATTACTAAGTGGTGTAGTATTATGTCAGAAACTTAATTCAGGCTAATATTGCTAATCTGACATTTATCTCACACCGTCTGACACTAATTTTTTGTGTTTTTTGTGTTTTTTTGTGTTTTTGCAATTGAACTTATTGTGCGAAGTAGTACTTTTTTCGTCTTTTCAATAGTGATATTTAATTTGTTCAGAATAAATTATAAATAATATTAATTGAACTGATCTTGTAGTATTTAGTCCTTTAATCCTTCGGCGCAGATGAGACAAGGTTGGCGCTGGGGGTGCAGCTCAAGTCTCTGTGGGACCAGTGTCGGCGCTACTTCAGCGATGGCATAGATGCACTGAGAGGCACATCAGAGACGATGGTCGGCGTTGTGCTGCACTCTAACCTCGCGCGACTCTGCAAGCTGTCCGCGGACAGCGTGGCGGTGCTCGCCTACTCAGGAACGGCAGCCAATCGTGCGCAGCGGAGGGAACTGACGGCAGAGGAGAAGGGTTTCTACATGCAGGTGTGATTAGTTTAGCTGTGTTTAAGCGTCTCGCACCTACGATTCCAGCAAATAGTGTTTTTTTCATCTTCGTTTGCATCACATATTTTTGGTGCGTTATAAGTGCAGAATACATGGTGTAAAACAATTGCTATTTTTCTCCTTTGGTTAAATTTGTTACGAAGTTCTCCAATTTCTGTAGGTAAGGCGTGTTCAAGCTTGAGAGTTTTGACATTTGAATGTTTCTTAGGGTTTCCGATGCAGCATTACGACTTACTTTTAAAACGCTCATTATATTTTGTATGTATTGGCTAACTATAGGTGTTAAAATAATCAAGTTAATTACGGTGTTGTTAGGCCTAGCCTTAGGCCGGAT
This sequence comes from Chamaedrilus cognettii, assembly GCA_034695025.1. NCBI lineage: Eukaryota > Metazoa > Annelida > Clitellata > Enchytraeida > Enchytraeidae > Chamaedrilus > Chamaedrilus cognettii. The sequence goes on from JAQIWG010000645.1 coordinate 15,426, forward strand.
GGAGATGGCCTTGGCCATGCGACTGCAGACCTTGGCCTTGCTATTTGAGGCCTTGGTCTTGGCCTTGCTATTCGAGACCTTGGTCTTGACCTTGCTACCTTTGGCCTTGTTAACATCACTGGTTAATTGGAGACTAAATTTTAGTATTATACAATGCTACCCTGTGTATTTCATTACCTGATTCTACTTTTAAGCCAAATTTTTTAGATGTTCCTGGTAATTCTACTAATTTACATAAATTCATGGTAATTCAGCAGCTATGGATGAATACTCTATTTGCATATATGAAAGATCTATGAGTATAATATCCAGCAATGAGCTGTTAGATTTCTAACGTGTTGTGTTAACGCTAAGTACATTCTTCCTGTGTTGTCAGGCTGCGTCCAATTATAAGATGGCATTGGATCTGCTCGGCGCGCGTGTGACCAATCCTGGCATCTGGGACTCGATAACATGGGATCTTTCGTCCATCTACTTCAATCTGGCCACACTCCTGCAGGACTTCTCACCCTCCACACACGCGCAGCAAACAGTCAGCCACTAGCCTGCCTCTTCTACGTTTATTTGATTTCATTGAATGGTTAAGATTTTTTTGTGATCACTTTTTTGTTAGAGTTTGCACGATGATTGTTTTCTAAAAATCTTGACTTGCCAGAAATCCTCTTCACAGGATGATGCTTGTGAAATCTTGATCAAATATCAGATAACGCTAGCCTGAAATAATTTTGGTTAGGGTTCTATTGCTCTCCATCCGTGTTGTGTTGTGCATGGCTTTGTTGATTGATATAATAGTATAAGATACTACACACTACTTGCATGTCTGAGAACTATGTTCTCGTAGGTTATTATTTTCTAGTTGGCAGTAGAATCTTGTGCTTTGAGATGGTGAAATCAAGCTGAATAGATGTCAAATGTAGTGATTTTATTTATTCGTTATCAGAATTGTTAAGGACCTTAGAAAAACAACATCATGTTTATATAGAAGAAATCATGTATTTCTCATTTTCTGCATACTTCATTTTTTTTAGCTTTCTCGCACTTTTGGCTGATTTATCTTATTCTGAATATTTTGCCGTTTATCGTATATTTCTACATAAAATGTAATTTTAGTTATGTAAACCAGTCTTGAACAACTTTTAAAGCGAAGACTTAGTTTAGCTAGAGTTCATGGGCTGGTATTTTTAACATTGATTAAATGGTGGTTCAGGATTTAACCTACCACTTTGCATAGGCTAAATCCTGAAACACCATTAAATCCATGTTGAAAAAACCGGCCCTAGATGTTGATTGAAAAACTTTTTCTACGGTGTCTAATGATTATTCTGTATATGTGTGCCTGTCATCGATGTGACAGATTGAGGCGGAGATCAGAGATCTGATGGGCGCGGCGCGCATGTACTGCGACTGCGACACACCGACGCACCGTCAGGTGACGGCGCAGTACCGCACGGCGACCATTTTGCATCGACTCGCCGCCATGCACCACAATGCCATGCGCAACGAGGCATGCACCCGCAGTGTTCTGTTGATTTATTTATTTAATTCGCAGAGAGCACAGTACACAATACAAAGAGAAAAATGAATAGAAGCTCAATAATAGGATTACCTAAGTCGGCAGACGAGTCCATAGATCGCGCTCACTAGGCTCCGTTCGAAACAATAATATTCCAGTCTTTACAAAAGATAATTGCACGTATGAGCAGTCACAGTGAGCATTAATATCATACTGCGTCCCGGACATGACATCAAACTGTGCCCGGCCGCCCTGCCCCTGCTGCCACCATTGGGCAGGACAGGGTTGTGACTGAGTGACCTAAGTCGCTGGTCGTGGATTACGAGTGCGGCAGTTGCCGATTTGAATCCTGGCCGAGGCATAGATTTTGAGTCACTTTGTGCACCCTTTGGCAAAGGTGGTTTAAATTCGTCAGCCACAGGGTGTTCCTACGATGCCTACCAGATACGGTGGAACCACTACCAGCGACCATCAGCTGGTGCAATGAGGCATCACCTTTTCCCCGCAAGGGGCTAACACAACAACAACAACAACATTAATATAATAACTCTGATTTGCTTAGATACCAAAACAATAGTATGTCAAAGAAATACACACGGGTACTGCAGAATAATATTGAGAACTGTTGCATCGTTGAATGCGATGGTTGCACGTGATACGATGCATTCTTGGGCATTTGTTTGATTCTTGCGAATAATTCTTACGTATGATTCTTGTGTATGATTCTTGCGTATGCTTCTTACGTATGATTTTTGTGCAAGTTGTAGGATACAAGACATGACTCGATTGCACATTATAGAATTTCAAAACAAAGTATTTAAATTTTGATAGTTTTTAAATTTGAAAACTGACTTAATCTTAAGTCAAATTTAATCAATTTAACAGAATTCTGTTTGAGACATAAATGAATGACAAGCGAGCTTGACACTTCTACAACTTGTTAGGTTATGACTTACAATACATGACTTGAAAGCATGTTGCAGTATTACAAAACAAAATATATAAATTTTCATTCATTGAAAATTTTTAACTAACCTAATTTTTAAATCCGATTAAATTTAATGAGATTCTGTTTAGATTGTCAATGAATATTCACACTTCCGACAACAAGTCGATTGATCAGCCATATTGGTGTACGTGTCAGACGAGTGAGCAGCGGCGCAAGGCGGTGCGCGTGCTGGCGGAGCGCGACTACGAGGAGGCAAGTCGACTCTTCCACCTCCTGGAGAGTCCCGGCGAGTACCTGCGTGTCCAGCTGGAGCGACTCAAGATCTTTGACTCCGTCATGGAAAGTACGCAGTGCTTCTAACCAGGGTTTAATTTTGCAGGCGTAGCATACCAAACATGATGGTTGGATGCAAATTGTACGCTGGAGTTTATCTTAACTTGATGTTGTACACAGAATGCGCTGTAAGAATTTTGAATGTGCAGTAGAAATAGGTGATTTGTATGTACACTAACGGCCTTTCTTCTCATCTATTTTGTTAATGTCCATGTTTTCACGCCGGTTTAGACGTTTGCGCTCTGGTGAGGACTGCAGGGCTTTCATGTCCGGATGCCATTCATGACGCCATCCAAATAATTTTCTGGCACATGGTCGAGACACTTGTGTGTTTAATAGCCGCGGGACTTGAACTCTGGACTCTTCGTCCAATGCCTCAACCACTACACCGCAGCTCCTTGGTGTGTGCAGCAGGAATTCACAAAATGTGCCGTAGGAATTTTAGATATCAGAATGCAAAATTGAAGCCTTATTTTCTTCAACAGCTGCCCCTCAGATACTTACATACTACTTCTGTTTGACGCAGACCAGACTGGTGCCAAGTCGCGCGCCAAGACCCTCCAGTCGGCCCTCGAGTGCATCCTAGCATGTTACGCCCCACTGCTGTGGCTCGACGCCCAGCTGCACGAGGAACACACCCGTCTCGCCCTCGAGGCGAGCGGCGTGGAAGGTGGGGTTTCCCCGGGGGGAGGGGCCAGGGGTGCGGGGGTGGGCGGGGACGGGAATAAGGACGTCGTTAGGTTGCTGGAGCTGCTGCTGGAGAAACTGAGAGAGACGCTGAAGCTGTTGAACAAATACGTTCCGTCTCGAGACAAGAAATGGTCAGTGCGGCTCTTAACTTTAAGATTTAAAATTTATAGATTTTAGTGTTCAAACTGTTAGAATTTTAGATCTCTTTTTATTTTATATTGATATACATGTTTGCACTTATAATATTGTTCAAATCAAATTTATATTTTTCCGACTTTATACGCATCCAACATTAAATATGAAGTTGAGACGTGTTCATTTAAATCAAATGAATCAAGTTCATGTGAAGTAATGTAGGAATGAAGTGCTGTAAATCTGGCATTTTTGCTGTGTGCTAGTTTTGTATCTCTAAAAAATTTCGATGCACAAATTTTCTGCTTTTTGAAGACTTATAGTATAGTTTCTACAGCTTTATTTTTGCACATATAATTTTTGTGAGTTTAGCAGATTAGGGAAATTACATACACTAGAAAATTTCATGTTTTACAGTCATTTCATTTGATATTCGTAGCTACTTTAAATGTGCAGTGAATAGATGAGGAGAGAGCTGCTGCTACGCTGTGTTGCAGTGATGAGACAGCAGTGGCGCGCTGCAAGGCAATGTATGCCGCCTCTCTGATGAAGAAATCCGACTTCACCGTTCCGACGTTTGAGTCGACCGACGTTCAAGTCATCAGTGACTGTCGATACTTGCTGGCCGTGTTGGAACGAGTGAAAAAATTGCATCAGTCGCCTGGGTCGTTTTGATGCATGATGATGTTGTATAGGGTTGTGTCATTACGCTGGTGCTGATATGTTTGGTATAATACTGTAACTGAACGAAACATCTCATGTTTTTTGAGCAGGGTCAAGTCTAGCGGACGTAGTACGTCAAAAATGATGATTGTTTATGTCATTTCGATGATATCAAAATTGATGATGCATATTGTACGCCTAATTTGAAACTGCAGGCGTGGCATTATGGGTGAAAGTTGACTGTTGGCATAGGCTTACATGATTTTAAAGGGTTCAGCAGTTGCACTACGCCTGTTTTGGAAGGAGCAGGCGTAACGCTACGCATGTTTTGACAAGGCTGAATTTAACTTTGATTTTGAGTGAATGTATGTATGAATGTATGTATGATCGTTTATTGCATGACATTATCGTGTCGTTTGTGCGGTATACGAGTGTTGGTGCATGTGTTACATGTGATATTGTTTTGCGCCATATGTCAACAGCCAACATGGTTTTGGAATAAGTTAGCTACACTAGTATGCAATGGAGTAACTAGTAGGGAGTAATGCGGTGATTGAACTAATATAGTTGAACTGTTTAACAGTTTTTTGGGTCACTGAACCGGACTAGAATACTCTTTGCTACCAAACATGATCCTTAGACTCCCAAAACCCTTACGTTCATGCAATATCTGGCACAAAGATCTTTTGCAAAATGTTATATCATGAATTTTTGACGAGTTTTTGTTTCTAAATAAGAATAAATTGGGTTTGAAACTATGAACAAGATACGCAAACATGGTCATTTATAAGTACAATCAAATGTTTCCATTCATGATTAGCTTAGGGAGCAGAAATTCTCAAAGCAATGCTATAAAGGTGCATAACACAATGCAGAAACATGTTCAAAGCAATACTAAGGGTGTACACTATCAACCATTGAATCGATTAAATGTATTCAATTGAATATATTAATAATACTTGATCTTTGTTTCTTGAATGTAATAATGAATTTTTAGTTTGACGTTGATGCAAAATCTTTATTTAAAAACTAGACGACTATAAAACAATACGTAAAATCAAATCAATTTATTACGAACGGCAATCAAAGTCAGGCCCAGCATAGTTCCTACTATCTAGTATACGATAAGAAAACATTGCTGTAGAGTAGAAGCAAAGACATGAACACAGATTCATTTCACCATACAGCAGTACCAATATTTGAAGCAAATTGAATGCGTTTAAATCATCTAAAAATAAAATATCCGATACAAAAATAAATAGCCATACGCAAACTTCAAATTGACATAAACACACCGCGTACGTGTAACTGTACTTATCAGAAAATGGCAGCATGTTGCGGTAATCTCTAAGCTTATTTTGCGTGAAACAATATAAACATTTTAAGTGTATAGTTGAGCATCAAATTATAAATCACAGAATTTCACTACAGCTGTCGGCTCTGTGTTGTTTTGTTCGAAAACGTTCAATATTCTCACATGATAAGTATTAAAATCAACCCGCATTAGAAGCGTTAACATTACAAAATTCTCTTCCATAAAAATTAAACGCAAAATGGCATACGTGTCTGGTGACGTTTTTTTGTGCACACTGTTTTGTTTGTTAATATAATTAACACTATATTGAAATTCTGATCTTTATTCCTGCTTTTCTAATACAAGTGCGAAATTCAACAAAGTACACGTAAATAATCAAACTATTTTTAATAATACTGGGTTTATAGTCCGTTTCGGCGTCGAAAGGCGCCATCGGGGATCTCAAATTTTATTTCATTACATTACTCCCATATATTTAAAAATCAATACCCATTTCCTATAAGTACATATACAAACTCGTACCCGCTAGTCTGGAATGTTGATATTATGCTAATGACTAGCTTGATTTTTGTGCAATGATATACTTCACTGTTATACCAGAATGCTAAGAACAATAGTGCACGCACACCTTTCGGTCAAAACGATGGAAGTTTACCGTGGCGTTCATTTGACCAAATAGACACGGGACCGCTAGGTGTGCGCGCTGTCGGTCAAACAAACGCCAGCCGCCGTCGATAAGGTCACTGTGACCTTAACAAAAAGAATGCTGCGTGCAGCATTCGTCGTTAAGCGATCATGACGTCAGGTCTGCGCTTCAAGACAAACGACCGCAACAGTCGGCTGCTCGACGAGTTCTCTACAGACTACTGTCCTTAACGACAAAACTTGCTTTGTTTTGACCGAAATGTGCTGTAAGGCATTTCAAACCAATAATCAAAAACTCACAAGCTAAACTCGTACAATCAGAATCAGACAAACAATGGATGGTTAATAATTTGATATAAAGAAATCTATACATTCCGTGTGCATGCATTCATCAAACAGCATAATCTATATCCATTGCGATTATTTCAATCGAAACAACATGTAAACTTATAAATATAATCATTACGCAATAGAATCTAATTTTTAAGACGTTAGAATCTAAATACAACATATAACTTACATACAATATCTAACATACACTACAGTTCTTGAATCATTCTGATAAAACAATAGCAAGCCTCACATTTCGATAGCATCATATTTGAGTTAGTGAACAACGTCATTATAAACCAATAAAATCAGCATTTGTACTATAGTGCTCATATAAAATAACTTAAATTAATGTTATTAAATATTTTGTCAAAATGGCAACTATTTTTAATCTGGCATTTTTAACAAGTAAAAAATATTGTGTCTATTATGAAGCACAAATGAAATAGGTGAAGTTAGGCACTGATATCGACAAACCTTGGACTTCATTATACGCGATTAACTCGGATTATTTTCAAAGTTTATTTACAAAATCTTTATGGTCTCTGCAGTCACTTCCGAGCCAGTATAAATCAAAATACTTTCACTGAATGTCTTCTTGATTCATTGACAATTTATGGCAAATAAAAGACCTACAATTGTGTAGTAATTACGAAAGAAACTACATGCCAATCAACCTCAGATGAAAAATCTTAGAAATAAATAACGCTATTAAATTATATGGATATTGAATTCTCTGCTGAAATGAAAAAGACGAAGCAATAGTTGTGCATTTGTTTCAGAAATTAATTTAACTTTCCTAGCTGTGCCTTCTTGAAAGCTCCCGTAGCTGTGAAAATGAGCGAATCGATGATGCCAGTCACAGTGAAGGTTCCACCAACCACCGCACAAACCTGTACATCGCACAGTAGCTGGAGCAATTAGTGGACTATTCATATTTAACTATACATGCCACACTGCCACAGCTCTGAAACTAAATCTGTAATCCTAAAAGTTCAAGATATTGTTATCATCGCTAAACAAGAAACAGAAAATCTTAATTGAAACTAATTTATTTTAAAACTTAAAATAATTTTTTAGGAAAACTGGCTTTAGAAACAAGCAGAACAAGAATGACACAATTATATCTATCTATATTGCCTCATGATGCGCACCAGCTTCAAACAAATTAGACCCCACTGACGAGCCTTAAAATTTTTTTGCACTATGACTAAATTTTAATTCATCAAAATCGTCAAACAAATTATTTTAGAAAGATTTTCTACTATGATTCAGAGCAACTTTCTAATTTATAATAAAGAAAAACTGGTTCGGACATATGATAGGGTGGGACTAATGAAAATCGTCATGGAAGGAAGAATAAAATGAAAGAGAGGGCCAGGAAGAAAGCGAATAGGAATGATAGATGATTTGGTTAGGAAGGAAACGTATGGAGTGCTGAAGAGAAGCGCCGAGGAAAGGTCGGAATAGAAAATTGCAAGACAGGGACCTGCCATGCGGCAACACACTAGAGAGAAAAATTAACAGAGTGACTGCATTCATAATATTAGATTGTGCATAAACAATTGATTTAATGCAAGACATACCGTTGTCAAAAAGCTGTAGATCGGTTTCCTCTTCTCAATATATTTAACTGTAATCGGACTTAGATCATAGCGAAACCAGATGGCAGGCACAGAAGCGTGACCATGATGCATGTACTCCTAGAAATGCATAGAAACAGATCAGCAGGAATACCATAAGGAATACCATTCATTGTTAAATTGCAAGCACATGTTTGCATCTTACATACACACCAACTGCAAAAGTCACAAGCACTTCTTATCATAAATAAAATGGTAATCAATGCGATCACGTAATCCCATCAATTCTACATAATATGAATTAACTAGAATTTACTAAAAACAGTAAGGCTGGTATGAAACTTTAATTCTGCTATATATCAGTTTACCTTTTACACTCAAGGGGTTTTCTTAGCATAAGCCTTTTTGGAGTTCAATATCTATTTATTCTAGTCATTTCATTCAGCGAATTGACTGAAACTGTATTTTATCGCATACAGAAACAATTAGAAAAAAGATTTTCTATGCTTAGACTGACGTGTCCGAAAAAGCTTTCGAAAGAGCTTGCTTTTAAAACGCTTGTATTTAAAACGAGTGCATCAAGAGCAAGGTTGTCTAAACAGCACTGCTTTTCAAAAAAGCTTTTGGCGCACCAAAATCCAACCGGTTTGAATTTCATCTCATGAAAAGCGAGTTCCGATCTCGCTTTTAAGCGTTCGCATGATGCCTTTAAAATACTTGCGTTTGAAAAACTACTAATTCATTTCTTTGAAATCACTGCTTTGCATTCTGCTAATTTTTGCGATGAATAATTTGTGTATACAGCAGCTATAAACAGGATCCAGTTTATCAGGCGCAGTATGTCAAAAATAAAGGTTAAATGCCGTTATACGCCTAATTTAAAATGAGCATGCGTACTCTGGAATATCGACCATGGTGGCATTGGCCTACGCGGTTTATGAAGGCTGAGCAGTTGCACTATGCCTGTTTTAGAAGGAGCAGGCGTAACGCTACGTGTTTTATTAGAGATAAACTTAACAAATCTATAAACAAGAAGAGTGTAAGAGGATGGGCGGTACCCTGAAGGCGTACGTGTACTGATACGGGTTGAGGTGTTGTCCACCGACATCCTCCACCAGAGTGGGAACCACCTTCAGGAAGTAGTCAAAGGAATTGAGAGCTGCAACATTCATATCGTCATCGTGATACCATCACCATAATCATCATCAACACACACTGGTTTAACGTTATTCGTTTAAATTACTTTGTGCCAATACGAGTCATTTAAACGCTACGCACAATAGGAAGCTTACCTATATAAATATTAAAACATTTCAACACGAAACACACCATCGTGTCCATGTCAACATGTTGCAAAACGTGATCGCAATCCGCGCACCGTTTTACACAACAAAATAGAAGTTGAACAAAAATACAGCATCATTGATTTGTATTTTAAATGAAATTATTTGTTAGAATGCATCGCTGAAACCATAGCTTACGGTTGGAGTTGGTGTGTTCGCTGCCATTCAGAGGATTAAACGACCCAGGCAACTTCAAATTCTGAAAACATAGAAGTATGTTACAAAAATAATAATGAGTTTAGGGTGGGTTCTATAGACGTATCTTTACGCCTGGCTAACAAAAATTCTTGCTAAGGAACGGAATTTAGATAAATTTAACGGCAGCCCTTCACTGCCATTCGACGAAACTTTCAATAATATCTATCAGTCAAAAATAAAATATACATTTCCACAAGAAATGAGGTTAATTTGAATCAAGTTTAAACAAAAAGTTATTTTGCTCAAAATCTATGTAATCTTAATTTAACGATGTCGTATATCAATTCAAATTGACTAAGGAAAGAGTTATTTTGAATGGCAGCTAAAGGCTGCAGTGAAATTGTCTCCGAAGCTAAGCCAAAGGTAAAGGTGGGAACAAAGGTACGTCTATAGAATCCACTCTTAGGCCCAGTTGTTCAATAGGGAGTTATTTGGTTTTAAATAATCATAGAACAAAAATGACGTCACGATCCAATCAGATCAAGCAAATTCGATCCAGGATTGTTTGAATAACACGCCAATATTGGGGAGTTATTCAAATAATCCTGGATCATTCAGCTATGGTTCAAATAACTCTCTATTGAACAACTGGGGCTTAGAGTCTCTTTCTGCATCTAATGACGTCATCGGGGATCTAGAATTGCTAAATCTTATAATATTACTTTGCTCATGGCTTTCCACTGTGATTTTCAAACAAAACAGGATTAATAGAATTCAGACTGAAATTGTTTGATCTACTAGAATCCAAATTTGTCATTACACTTGTGCCAGTGAGAAAAGATTGATTCAGCACAGGAATTTATTGCATTTTAACGTGTGAAAAGTTCACGTGTCAAAAAGTGAACTTTTGCATTTTGTGAAAATGCAGCACAGCGACTGCCGTATTACAAATAGTATCATACATAGAGGTCGACTTCATTTGATTGTCATATAAATGAGCAGCAGCAAATTACAATCTGTACTACATGAGAGCTAATTATGATCTAGTGCAGCAAGGTATTAACCCCAAGTTGAATATTTTAGTTAAAATGCATTTTGCGGCTTTGAGGCTTTGAGACTTTGAGACTTGGCGTCCCTGGGTATCTCTAGAAGGCATTTCTAGCGCGTTGCTTATATAGTTAAGGATTACAAGGTTTGTGAAAAAAAGTGTTTGTGTACAAGATTTAACCCTGAGTCGGATATTTGAGTTAAAATGCATTAGCAAGATGGCGCTTTTTTTTTGGAGTGTTTTTCATCTTTTTCTTCACTACAATGCAGCGAAACCAATGAGGTATTATGCACTATTTCTTCCTTCCTCAAACAGTGTACTACTAACCTGATGAACAGGGTCTCCAAAGTGAACCTGATGCACAATGTGAGCAAAGTTTGGTGCAGCCGGCTGTTCACGAGATGAATGTGTCGCGATGTGAAAATTACCCGGTACCTAATGACACAAATTTATACAACAAATTGCAATAGAAATAAATATTGAATTTGCATTGAAAATAACTTCCTGAAATGTAATTCTCCCTCTCCGCTCTTGTGGTCACATTCCCCGCCATGCAGGGGTAGGCCATTATGAGTGACTATTCAACATAAAATTAAATTGTAGTAACTTAACTGTTATTTTGCATCGAGTGTTGAAGAGAAGGGCTGAGGGATGACGAGAGTGGCAAAGTTGGATGCCAGAGACCTTCCATGCGGTAGCATACTAGAGAGAGAGAGAGGCTGACAATGTAGTTACCACGCATGCAAGGCTACATAAACTTATGTATTAATACATGAATTCATAACAGGCGCAAGAAATAAAAATCTGTTATAATGAGCTGATTGGCGTAAAGTAGAATCATATGAATCCTTTGTTTAATATTCAAAGCCTATGTATTTCATTTTACTTAAATATATAATACAATCAATCAATAATACTGCAATTTATCGAGATCCGAGAAACAAATGAAAACCTGAATTAGCACTATTTCAGTGTGTTGGCTAGTGCCGACTCGTCTTAATAAGCGAGCTTAAGTCCACCTGTGCTCGATCATAACATCCCACGCCGCCAAATCCATGTTTCCTAGGAAGCTTACATATATAATCAATGTCCACAATCACTACTGTTACCAAAAATAAAAAATTCAACTCAATTAATAATATAAAATCAACTACCACTACAAGAGAATCAGATAATAATAATCTAGATTTGCACAGTAGCTGAAAGTGCAAGGTATTGGACTAATTAATTTACCTTGTTGAGATGAAACTTTGCCTTAAGGCGACACCCCCCCTCTTCACTGATGGGGTCGCGCTGAACGTTCTCTATGAACCCAACCTCATGCCGACCCATGTCATCCTGGATGTCTATGCCAATATCTGACCCACACACACAAAACACACTTACCCCTGCAGGCCGGGAAACAAAGAATTGGCTTGCAGCCCAGAGCTCCCCAGGCTTGTCGTAAAAGGTGACTAAAGAAAAGAGGGAGCGGATCTGTGCCGGCTTTCTTGCACAGAACCGGACTGCATATAGCCCTTGTGTGCTACACACATGTGCGTGTCAATGAGAGATAAATATACGATCAGAATCAAAATGCTGAAAATTACTTTTACGAAAAAACGCGTCACACTTCAGCTCATACAATGGCGTTGCAACGCATTTCAACTTAGGAATGTCATTGGTTAAGAACTAATTACTAACGTAAAGCCGCACGCATACGTATTGACGTAATTTTCATATACGACAATAAATAACAAATCCGCTGTCAACGTAAAAAAAGTTACAGCCTAATTTTTTCAGACTAAGTGACGTATCAGATTGATTGAAATAGTGTTATTACGTTGGCAGGTCATCTTTGGAATGCTGATGTCTATTTCCACAGGAATCCTGCCTTCCAGATCAGACGGGTCCGCCACATACATCTCACTTACACTGTAACATCAAAACATTCACAGCACACAAACTGAAGAATCAAACAAAAAATTATATTAGTCAAGAAACGATGAACCGCCGTGCCGCTTTGAATTACTTATTTTATTATATATGTATAAATGACACAATTTTAACGTAACGCATCGCTTGAAAATTTATATCATTAAAGCCGATATTTGGACTTCGATTGTAAGAAAGTATAAACATGCAGATATATTATGGTCCAACTTTATTTAGCTTGGCATAAGCTATATTAGTTTCTGCTACATGCCCCGCAAATAAACTTGCTAAAATTTAAATTACGCATACAAAACAGGTTAATTTGTGGCCGCAAGTAATGTATTACTTCGTATCGCGCAATTTATTTTTGTCATACGAATAACAATAACTAACACAAATTCACATTCAAACCCAATATAAATCTTCACTATATAATAACTATTTTGAAGAGTCAGTGAATGCCATGTCAAAGAATGATACTTACGCTGTGGCATAATGTTGCATGATGTATTGATGTAGCCAATTATTCTACCTGAATGCTATATTTAGCTAATGAGTGAGAGTAATGGAAATGCATGTCTTTTTTAAGTTCCTTTAAAGTTTTTAAGTTTTTCCAAGATTTACTTCTGTTTTCGTAATAGTCCATGATAAATATGATTCATCATCATCATCATTTACGTTTTACGTCCACTTTTTCTTGCTAGCACAGGTTTGATGTTTCCCACAATGAGATTAATATATCGGCATGCGGATACCCAGTCTTCCTCATTCATGCATTCTACATGTCCAAACCACATCAGTCTCCCTTTCTTCACTATGTCTGTTATATATACGACACCTAACCGTTTTCTCAAATCTTCGCTTCGGCACTTGTCCTTCAATGACACTTCACATATCCATCTCACCATCATTCTCTCTGTCTTCTCCAGGTCCTCCGCCTTCGCTGGCCATGTCTCACTTCCATTTACCAATGTGCTTATGATATGAAGAACTAAAAGGTTTGCACTCACATTTCGACGGTGAGAAAGGAGGAAAACTCTGAGATGAGTAGAAAGGCGATGAAGAGACAGCCAATGATGGAGATGCATGCTCCTGTGTACGTAGGCTCTGTCAGGTCCTTTGGAACCTTCCGGTAAATATCAAACCTCAGCACACAAATCAGCCATCACACAATGTCACTAAAAGTATCATCATGGAATTTACTCTATATTATTGCTTTAGATTCAGATATTCCTGGATTGAATGTATCGTTCAGTCTCAATATTGATCTGATAATTAGCAAAAATTCACCAATCGTTACATTTGAAACAAGAGATTGTTATAACGTCATATTTACACATTGACATTGTACACTGTAGCCTAGCGTCGGCTATGCTATAGTAGACCTACATTGTAGGAGGCCTATTCACATGTACATAGTGCCCACAGGCCTAGACTACATTATGTATACTTGTATAGTAAGTTCTACTAGACCATTGCATATGATTCAGTTATTGTATTGCATGCCCAGTAGTAGTTCACCATTATAATAGACTAACGGGTGGAAACGCCTGAGACGCCGTTGTCATACTTTAAAAAAATACCATTGAGCATGTTCGCAAATGCATAGGTCTTACTACTTGTTAGTTGTAACGGCATTGTGCAATAGCATTTAAATTTGAGTTATGATATATATGTCTCGATTACCGCTGTCTTTGATCACTGATTGTAACATATGATTCCATATGAAATGTAAACCACACAATCGATAGGTTTACGCTTTAAACCTACCGTCGTATGTCGTACTGCATTGTTCAGTATACAGTGCTCGATGCTATACAGTGCTGTTTGACCTCGATGTTTGCTTAGTACAATCGCCAGTGCTATTGTGTGTCCACTAGATAACACTTCTCATCCTGCCAACGCTTGATTTTAGATATTTTATCAAAAATTTCATCGAAAGCTATGCGTTCTAACAGCTGATACTCTTGGCGGCACAACTTGTGTCGTCTGATAAATGCTACCCCATGCTGATCAATAGTAGGCAGTGTTTTATTGTATCAATTCATTTCTGCATCAGTTTGTACGATTTGATTGGTCTCGATGTGGCATGGTAAGCACGTTCTACCAGCAGGTGCGTGCGTGTAACGTGTGCGTTGCGATGCCTGGTAGGCCGCTAGGCCATCTGCCGCTATTAACTTGACCTGACTACATGTAGATTACTGTAGGTCTTTGACCAACGGAGAGCCAAAGAACGGCAAAGCCTTTTGCAGTAATAGTCTTTTATAATCTCACAAGTTCACGATGGGACTCTGCTACTGTAGCAGCTGACAAAGTAATTACTATAACTACAATAATTACATACATTGGTGTGCTATAATAGTGTAAGCGTACATAATTAGTACGAATACATAATTGATATTCTATATAGTGTGTATATTGGCTGAGTCGCTGAACACTTACACATGTATATATGTATGTATGTATATTGCACTTTTAACGCACCAAAAATATGTCATACAAACGGAGATGGAAATACATCATTTGCTTGAATCGTAGGTGCGCATGTATTTTTAGATAAGATATAAAGTCTAGATTATATTTGACTGAACTGTCGCCTATAAGGCCTATATAATTTATGTGCAATGCATCAGTGGGTGATACAAAATCGAAGTGTTTTGTTGAAATTAGCATAGCCTGGCCCACGGGCATCTTATGGAATGTGTTGAATACGCGGTCTTTTTATTTAAATTATTTTTTTGCATTGAGGTTTATTCTTAGGCATAAGTCATTAAGCCACTTAACTGAGTTCTGCAGTCAAAATTCGACACTAGACCATAATCCTATCACACTAGATCCTACATTGTATGTGCTGCAGTAATTTTATCTGTGTGACTTAAGAGTTAGACTTCGGAAGGATGAAATTACGGTGTCATTGATTGTCTTTTGTATTGATACTTTAAAGTTTGGT
>JAQIWG010000646.1:0-30965 GCA_034695025.1 Chamaedrilus cognettii
GCCTGTCGAGCCCACTGCAAGGAGTCTAGCTTTATTAGTGTCGTCAACATTTTCTATCGCCAACGATGCGATGTAATGACAGACGGGTTCATCCCATGCTCGCTGAATTCCAGTAGATTCTTTACGAGGCGCGACAAGCCCTCCAGCTGTCCGCCACGCAGAAAGCGCGTCGCTCAACGCAGGGTCCACTGCGTCATGAAGTCGAACAGGAAGCAGACTCTGTGTCAAAGTAGTTGTCGCTAAGATCGACGCCAGGAAAGCAGAAGGAGCAACAACGACAGCACTGCGTACTCCAAGATCGCCCCATCTGACTGGAAGTGTGGCTTGACGTCCAACAAACTCATCAAATCGAACGTTGGCGCGCAAGGCAAGTGTACGATTGATGAGGCTGTCAAATTTCAGCAAAATTGAAGAAGCAAAGCATGGAGAGGTACGCAAGGTGTATAGAAGTTTGGGAATTGCAAGGGAATTTCTAAAAATAAAAATGGCTTCATGGGCCGACATTTTGGTGTGACGGGGAATTACCAGTTGAAGCTTAGACACGTGGAATGGAAGTGCCGCGTTCACGCTAAGATTATGAATTGGGGAGCTCAATAGAGTTGCAGTATCGTGTGTGCAATCTTTAAATGCAAATTTTGTGGAGTGAAAGGTCGATCGAGATAAGGTCGAAAGTCCAAGAATTTCACATTTGTAATGGTTGGGTTGAAGGTCGACAGCCAGCGCGTCGACCTCAATGCGATGAACTGCACTGATAACCGAGTTAACTGAGCCTTCGATTGTGACATCATCAAGGTAGCCAGCAACAAAATCACATTGTATGCTTTGTATAACATCATGAAGTGCCAAGCAGAAAATGAGAGGTCCTATGGGATCGCCCTGTTGCACCCCTTCACACGACTCAATCACACCATCGCCAAGATTGAGCATTGTTGTCGCGCCATAGGCAGAGTCCACAAAGACGAGAATGTCGGGGACATGCTGTGCAACTGATTCGAGAACTGCGTCTCTGCGAATGGAATTGAAAGCATTGGAAAAATAAATTTTAAGTAAGACATTGTCGGAATCCATTGAAGATAGATAGCGTCTAGCAGCGTGAACTATGGCTTCAGCGCCCCCCTTGACGCCCACACCGAGTTGTCTCGGAGCCAAGACTGAGCTGCACATCTGCATGGCATGCCTGTTGGCAATTTTGGACACCAAACGGCGTAAGGTCAAGCCAACAGCAATGGGCCTAATGCCACTATTTTTCTTGTTGAAGGCGATGAGTGAGGCGCAAAAAAATTGGTCTAACAGAGAGCGGAGAGTTTTGTCTGGTGGCCAGACAAAACTAGATTACAAAAATCAGTGAGTGCTTCTATAGCAACGTACTACCGACCCAGTCGTCTTTCAAATCGGAAAGATGCTGCGGACGCAGACCGTCAATTCCACCTGCCGAACCAGGTGCAAAAAATCGGATAGCCTTCTTGACTGCTTCTGCGTTGGTGACCATCGGATCAGACGAAATATGAGGGTTAACGCGACGATCGGGAGGTTCTAGAGGATGCTTGGAGAGAAGTACACGACGAGTTTCGGGACCTGGCTGCGCGAGAGTGTCATTTCAGTAAATTTAAACAAAATTGTTTATTCAAAATGTTATAGCAAATCAATGATAACTTTTGCATTTAAAAGGCTAGCTGAAGGCTAAATATTAAGTTTAACTACAGTATCAAAATTGCGAATACATGTATGGAATGATGGAATTAAGCATTCCATCATTGTAACTTCATTCATCACCTTCATTCCATCATCACCTTCAAAGTCTACAACTTGTTCACACCTAATAGTAATGCGTTGTATTCTGGGATGCTTGATGCATAAAATATAATATTATTTTTGTGCGCCATAATTGCATCTCACAGATTCAAGATCAAAAATTAAATAATTCTAACCTATTTTAAGTTTTGCAAAAAGTTGATCAAGTTACACGCCGACGTGTTCGGAAGCACGCGAGAACTTTTGTTTGGAGAAGGTCTTGTCCTGGCGCCTGACCAGTTAGCCAAACACATAACGCGTGACGAACGCCCCAATTCATTTACTTGTGTGTAAAGAATTGTAATTTCGGTAAGATTCGCATTTTGCATTACACTGGTCTATGTTTCCTTTGAAAAGTACGATAGCCTAACAAACAAAGCACAAGCGGGCTAATCATGGTGGAGTCTGGAATAAACCCCGCCCGCGCTAGCCCATAACTCCAAATACGTAACCCCTAACCCTTCCCTAGCCCTAATCCAGCTCTAACCCTAACTTGCTAACCCTAACGGGGCCCTGACCCTAATTTTAAAAGGATTTTTTTTCTCGATAGGATGATTGACAGTTGCGTTATACAGGAATAGGCGTGGTCTTATTCCAGACTCAACCTTGACTCGATCCGCTTTTAACAAAATTGACTCTTGAGCAAATGCTCGCGCGCCCGGCCGGCCACACGGACACATTAATAGCATACCATAATATGTCCATAATATTCCAAGCCCTATATGTTTAATTCGCGCGCAATTTGAGTTAAGTTCATTTTTTTAATTTGAGGCTTTAGGGTTATGTTAGGGTTAGGTTAGGTCTGACCAAAAGTTTATTATTGCGTGAATATATTTTTTATTTGTGAAATTCTGCTGCACTTAATTTGCACATTTTTGAGGATTGCCTATAGGACTCCTGCACCTGTATTTTTGCATCTGTAATTTTTTTGAGTTTTATCAAGTGGCGAAATTCGCCAAAATGACATGCACGAGAAAATTTAATACTTTACGGTACTGTCATTTTATTGTTTGTGCCGCTGTGCAGGGATTGGACGATGGCGGGGCAGGCGGGAGACGATCCAGAGGACTTGGTGCAGTGTCCGTACGACAACACGCACATGGTGCGACACAAGCGCATAGCCTATCACCTGCTCAACCATCGCGAGGTGGGTCACGACTCGCGCGATATATGCCAACTGTCACTTTGTCTTGCTTCAGTGAAATAATGCCCGAGTGATCAGGCCGTCTACCGCTTGAATTCCTCAGCGAATTAACCCTGATGACCCAATGTATTGTTTTGCCAGCTACGCCGGTCGTCACAGAATGCACGTCTTCACGCAAGCGACAGCTATTTAATTTCTCTACAATGCAATGTGAACGAATTGTTTAAGATGTTAGAATGCCTAAGTTTTAAATAAAAATGTTTCAATTACAAATAATTTTTAACTGAAGTATATATCATTTTGTATATTTTGAATTGGCTGTGATTCTAAAGTTATATCCTCTAGTTGCAAATATGTTGAATGCGGGTGATTGTGGCTCTATGACAGTATGTAATTTTATTACAACTGAGTGCGCTTTGTGTACCAGAGCCTGAGTCGGCAGGGCGTGCCGCAGCTAATGGCTTTCTGTCCCTTCAACGCTAAACATGTTGTGCCAAAAGTCGAGCTTCAGTATCACATGTTGAACTGTGGCGACAAGGGCATCATGATGTCCAACGTTCTCTACAGTGCGCTCTTTCTCCGCTTTCTAAATAAATAGTGTGATTAACATTCTTTTGATGCTTTGAGCGGAATGCTTATATAGTAGAAGTTGCAGCTTTTCACACATGTTTGCCATCAATGTTACAATGCTTTTCATGAAAGTGGAAGATCTATTGTGATACAATTTGCGAAAGCACTTAGCTTCATTTAACAAAATTTCAGATAATGTATACATATTATATATACATTGTAATGTTGTTTGGATCATGATTTTGTGATTTAAATCGAGTTCAATTGACGCTTGATGCAGGAGCCTTGTTAGACTCGGAAGCAGTGAGCACATCGCTATGACCACGTGGATCTTTTTTACTAGATTCCAGATTGCTGTGCACAATCATGGCATGCAAGAAGCAAATAAGTGAAAACTTAACCTAAGAACTCTAATTGTAATGATGGATATTGCAACTTACAACGTTTTTTAAAGATATGTATATATATATTTATATTTAATTGATTTGTTTGTTGTTGCAACGTATCAGGTCAGGTTGAAGATGCACCCAGTGAGCCTGCTCCTCAGTGCCGCTATGTCTACAAGGAAGAAGAAAACTGGGACAAAGGTCTTGAAACATGGATTGCTTTTGAAAATTGGCTTTGGTCTTGAAACGTAGATTGTAATGTGCTTTACTGTGTATTTAAATGTTACTGATTTTTAATCAATTTCATTGCATCAAAGCAATTTAAATTTATTTACGTATTGTTCTCAAGGATATTAGATTTTCTGTTATATGCTTCACATTTTTGTTTCGTGTATCTTGCATGTGCTTAATCCTTCCTATAGATACGGGCATGCATATTTTTGCAATGTAGATTTAATTTTTAAGATTTACTAGAAAATATAAATGAACAAGTTTTTGAAATGCTGTACCAGTACCGTATCTTTATGTTGAATCTTTGACTTTAACTTTTTTTAAATTTTTTAACTTTTTTAATTTTAACGGTTGCCAGTTGCTTGCAGACCCGTCCCATACTACCTTCAACCTCATAGCCAGTGGGGGCGTGAATGCGTACACTAAGCCCGGTGGTGGCGGTGGCATGGCTCCCCCCTGTGACTCACTACGTCAGCCAAGGGAGGCCCCGGAGGTTCTGAGATATGAGGGGCTCCAGCTGCCAGTGGGCATGTCTGCATCCCAGGCCGGGTCAGGTCGCAGCTTAAAGGGTAAGCATGTCTGCGACCCAGTCCGGACCAGGTCGCAGCTCAAAGGGGTTTCCTTCATAATGTAGTGGTAATAGATGTTGCTCATTTCTTTTACAAAAGTTTTACAAATTTAAAAATGCTAATTAATTTTTGTGATCCTTATTATCACTAATTCCTGTTCAGTAGTGTGATCAAAATGTGTGGTTATATCCCAAATGCAAGTTGCCGATGCAAGCGAACAAGTTTTCATGAAATCCTTGAGAGTGGCGTTGTGGTAAATGTTGCATAAAATTGGCGACGTGGTTGGTTGTCTGTTCAGAAGAGCCGCAGAGCAAGGCCGGCTATGGTCGTGGGCTGAACAAGCCTCGATCCGGCCAGCAAACAACCCCTGGCCCGGCCAGCAGGGCTGAACTCGCCACTGGAGCTGATCCGGGCTGCAGCAGGAGCGAATCCAGATCTTCTCTCTCCAGCCAGTCCATGCGGAGATATGCCACCGAGACTCCGGCCTTCACGCTCGCGCATCTGAGACCCCGACGTGATCAGGGGATGGGCAAAGGAATGGGCAGGGCAGTGGGTGGGGCCATGGGCGGAGCAATGGATGGAGCAGTGGGAGGAATGCCGGTAGTGGATGGAGGAATGATTGTAGTTGGAGGGGGAATGATTGGAGTTGGAGGGGCAATGGCTGGGGTGAGCGGGGGGGCTGTCGGGGGAATGACAGGGCTGGGCAGGGGCTTGCCTGGGGCTGGCAGAGGAGTGGGAAGAGGGGTGCCACCCTCGCAGCCCGGGGCTTTGGGGCTGTCCAGTCCAGGACGTTTCCCGCCAGGGTTGCCCGTTGCGGGGTATCCTCCATCTGGGATGTCGACTCCGGGGCCGGTGCAGTTGACGTCAGAACTGTCGACTCTAGGACTCGGGGCATCGGGGATGTCCTCTCCGGGTCAGACGGGATCGGATGATGAAAACGAGGATCCAACAAAGATGAAGCGGCGCCTGGAGAAGAAACTCAAGCAGGTGTGTGCAGTCTTTTTGGGCTTCGATGTATGTAATTTCTTGTTTTTATATGTATTATTGTATGTAGTTTTTTGTTTTTATGTGCATTGTTGTATGCAATTTCCTGTTTGATTTTTGTTGCCCATGAATCAAATAGTTGAGTTTTAAAGCTGATATATGAAGGTTAAGTGAAGGTTTTTAAATATAACAATGTAATGAAGATATAGGCTGATCTGTGAATTAGTTTGATGATGAGTAAATTCTCTTCTTGCTGACAGATTGAAAAGCTGAAAGCCGAGCAGAACTCAGGAAAATGTCTAGATCCGCAACAGGTGAAATTTCCATTAACGCATAGATAGTATATTGCAGTGTTGAGTATTGTAATTAGCACTCACGATAAGTGTGGGTGGCAAGATTTTTCTTAATTGTTTGCGTCACCTGTGAAATTTGACCCTAGCTGAAACAAAGTTTCGTGATAGCATTAAAAAAATTTGAGTGAAATTAAATTTTTAGAATTTTAGGCTTCAGGGTTAAGTCAGGGTGAGATTAGATTTGACATAAAGTTTAAAAAAGGAATTGTTGATCGGCTTGAATCCTGGCCTTTCAGCCCCATCATCCATTCACGTAGCTCTAAGTTTCCACTGCTTACTAAGGTGCAACCAACTCCCTCAGAAAATTAAGTCAAGTTATGGTCAGCTTTTTCTGAAGAGTCGTGAATATCTCTTACTGTTTTCAGGCATCTACTACTATTGCTGTATCTCTATATCTGAAACCCTTGCTAAGTAAATGAACCGGTCTCTACTTGGTGCTGTGCTGAAAGTCTCCAAACCCCTTTAGAAATTAATGACAGAGGTGGCTACACAGGTCGCTACCAGGCGCAAAAGTTGTCAAAACCCTTTCGAAACAAATGAAGGCGGTAACAACCGTTTGCTACCGGATGCTAAATTTTAGTTTTAAAATCCCTTTTGAAATTAATGGAAGTGGTGACTACCGGTCGCTACCGGGCATAAAATTTTAAGTTTCTGAAACCCTTTCGAAATAAATGAAGGCTGTAACAACCGGTCCCTACTTGACTAAGTTGAAGTCTCCAAACTCCTTTAGAAATTAATGAAAGCGATGACTACTGGCTGCTACCGGGCATAAAATTTTGTTGCCTAAGCCCTTTCGAAATAAATGAATTTGGTATGAATTTCGGTAGCAACTGGTCCCTACGTGATGCTAAGTCTCCAAACCCTTTAACCAAATTAAGGCGGTAACTACCGGTCGCTGAATTGAAAGTCTCCAAGCCCTTTTAGGAATTTACGAAAGGGGTAACTACCGGTCGCTACCGAACGCAAAATTCCCGAAACCGTTTCTAAATAAATGAAGGCGGTAACAACCGGTCGCTACCGGATGCTGAACTAATTAATCTTAGTAATCCCCTTGACGCTTTGGGACTAGTGGTTAAGCCTACGGGAGCATTTTTTTATCATCTTGATGCCTGACTAAGTAGTTTGTCTTCATCACTGGAGAATTTCAAGCGTACGCGACACGGTGCAAAGAAATTTTCATGTCCACAGTTTCTTGATCCAACATCACGTTCACGATTCTTTTGCCTTAATAACGTTGAATTCATAGAAGAGTTGTGTAATTGTATTGCAATTTGTCAGTTAAAAGATCTTTGTGGCATTGAGGTAGATGGCTAGTACTATTGATAGTTCTATTGCATGTAATTATTGCCGATTGCGTCTGATAATTCACTTCTATTGATTGTAGCTGGAGAAGGTAGCAAGCAAGGCAATAGTCGTGAGGCAGCTGAAGGAGCTTCATTTATCACCCGAATAGGGCTACGACAACCCTTTGGAGGCGTACGTAATTTGACAAACTGACTGCGACAGAATTTGGCAACAGTATCTTTGTCATTGAAAGCCTGCAAGATAACGTTTTGACAGCTGCATAGATATCAAGGAGAACAGTGTCGTTCTATACCTTTTATTCTGTTTCGTTGCACTCAATTTTTGTATGCGTCGACCCGTATCAAAGGGTAGCTTATTTTCTCAGTGATTGCTCGATTGCGCTGTGAAACGTGATACCGTTCAATGTAAAGAAATGCGTGTGGATAATTTAAGATGTTTTGATCGATTCTATTTCACTACTACGGTTGTCATTCCAGAATTACGGATCTAGTCAAGAAATGACAAAATGATGGCAGCCAGTAAAGATTGACAAGGTGCTTGATGCTCACAAATGATTTTACTATCCTAGCTTGATTGTTTTATAATATTTGTAGATTTTTAGAAAATTGCATCAAATGTGATTCATGTCGACTTAGTGACGCAACATGATGTGTTGAAAGAAACTTTGGTTGTCTACAGCAAATATATTAATTGCAGAACAGCATATCTTCACAATGAAATTTTCCCCCTGCAAACTGCGGTAACAAGAGAATAGGTGAGAGTTCTCCGGGTCAGGCCGTAAAAGGTGATTGAAGGAGGATTGGTTCACTGGACTGTAAGTCTTTCTTGTTACATACGTTTCCTAAATCCTAGCGAGAGAGGGGATCAGAATAATCAAATAATTTCTTTAATTTCTTTTTTTTCTTTCCCACTTGATCACTTTTTAAACCCCTTTTTATACGAGAAGATAGAATTCACTTTATTAAAAAAGTGAAGTAGGAGTCATGATTTCTTGATATCATTAGTTATAATTCTACTAAGAATTATTAGTCTGCAGATTGTCTTGTTATTGAAAATGACCTAATTCTTAACGAGCAGATGTGGATGTTTATGTTTAGATGTGGTGTTGTGTTATGATGAAAATTGTCATTTTCTTGCATTGCGATTTTATTTTTATATTATTTTGATCTTCAAATTTCTTGATTCACTAAATTGGCCTATACTGGCATTAGATTAGCACTCTCACAGACTTGCTCATGATGTTGCTGTCTATGCGTCTAATTTTAATTTGTCAAAGTATTGGCTTAAATTGAGCGACAAATTTCCAAAACTTGGTCGTTCCTGATTTTAGTGATATTGAGTTAGATACAGAAACTTTCTGCCTGTATCTCGTAGTATCATATAAAAATATGATTGTCGAGTTAGCCGTTCAGAGGGTGACCGGACGATTGGTTAACTTGGACGATTCGTGAAAGGACGATTGGTTAACTTTTTCTCTGCCACGAATCGTCCAAGTTAACCAATGGTCTCAGAATTCAAAAAAGACAATTGGTGAAATATTTGTAAAAGACACTTGAGACGTAAGAGACACTTGATGACATTGCTTGGAACCTTGGATGCCTCAACGGTCAGTTGGCTATAGGCCCGCGGTATAATTATCAAGCCACGGCCCGGGATGCAAAGGTACTTAAGTAGGAAACCTCAGCTAGATGGCGGCTTTAGGCTTTTGCTCGGACTAAAGGTTTAGGCCCGGATCATAGGCGCCGGAGCCATATGCCAACCCACTTTTGAAAGTGGGGGGGCACCACTAGGAGAATCAACGTGCTCTTTTTCAATGCAAACAATGATCTCTTTGTTCCATATGTTCTTGTTCTCTTGTCCGCCAACAGATATAAAATTTTGATAAATTGCCAAAATAAAACAAATTTAATGCCTATCAAATGACGAATAAATTTTCTGAAAAATTAGACGTCAAAGACGTCAATCAAAAAATTTGACAGATTGGCCCATTACAAAGCACCATGAGCATATAGCCTGCACCATGAGCATGTGATGGCTATTGGTACGAGCTAGTAACTTCTGATCAACAACCCTTACGCCAACACTATAAATACAATAAATTTGAAATTTGAATTCAATATTGAAAGTTGCCAAAATGTTCTCAAAAAAATTTTAATCGGTCATGACATGTCGCGACCGAACTCCGGACGTGTCCGATTTAATTAATTTTTAAGGGTTTTGTCAACGTCAATTAAGTTTTAAAGGGCTTTGGCGACTTTTAATTTAATCTCCGGACGTGTCCGGCCCGCGTCCAATTTAATTAATTTAGAAGGGTTTTGTCACCTCACACTTTGTCAATCCTGCCTCCCTTTTGACCTATATATCATAGGGATAGTGTGTCTTTTTTTTTATAATTTGGGTGTTCTTCGGAACGGCTCCAAAAAACCCTTTAAAATTAATTAAATCGGACGTTTGTCGGACAAAAGTCACAAAATGATAATGTACAGAGGGATAAAACTCGGTCATTATCTGCAAAATCCTATGCGTGGGCTCGTAGTTTTTAAAATTCAAACTTGCTCATTCTTTGTCGGTTCAAAAACTTTGCCACTCTTTTCTCAAAAATTAAGTTTTGGACATGACCAAGTTTTGGAAATTTGATGCTCAATTGTTGTTGCTTTCTGCCGAGATTACAAGAGATCAAAGCGAGTAATGGGTTACCACTTGTATTCGCATCAATAATCATTGATCAATGAATTCATTAGGACAAAGTAGAACAACTAAACATAAAATAATTTTTATGTTGAAAGAATTATGATCACTATCTCCAAAATAAAAGTATCTTTCAAGAATTGCCAAAAGTGCTGAAAGCGTTTGATTACAGGGTGCAAAACTACGGTTAAATCGGATAATGACCATTAATCTTGAAGAAAATTATTAGATTTACTGCGCTTCAACGGCCGTAGCCATGAATAGGCTATCAGCAGATACTAGTAATGCAGTTATGCATAAAATTAATTAAGAAGGAAATGTAAAACGTGTTCACAACTAAAAACTTTTATGTATACCGCGCAATAGCATGACATCAATCATCAGCACTCGGATATATATAGCAGACTTGGCATTATAGAGATAAGAGCGTTTAGCTGTAATATAATTATATAAACGTATTGAATTGTAAACTAAGGAAGCACTCGGACATAATTGTTCCGTTTCCAGTGTCCTTTATACCATGCTAACAAAGTGTATCACATTGCAATCTCAAGGCAAGTAGCTAAGAAGTGCATATTAATGTCGCGATGCAAATTATTCCCGACAAAGCCTATTCAACTAGTCGATTACGCTTAACCTACTTATCGAAAAACTTCCCACAAAACATTACAAAATTAATTTTTTATAAAATCCTCGCCAAGATCAAATAATCTAGCTCCTTCAATCACAGCTCACTAAAAATAATGAGAACAATTCTAAAAGTATACCAGCAATCTTCAACTACATTTACAAAGTGTCACTGAGCAAATTTTATCCTGGAAACATGACGCGACATGAAATATATCGTCTGAACTATAAAGAGTATACAGTGATAATAAAATTGAATCACCCATCACATTACGGTCTGCTCAAATACACATTAGACAAACAAATTGAGCGTCGAGAAACAGGAGTAAGCATATCCAAAATCTTAACTTTTCACCTGTATTTTATTTCTCATGTAGAATATTATGTATTCTTTGTTTGTAATTTATGATGCAATCAATACATTGTCATTAATTTGCTGCAAGGGGGGTTAGGCATGGGCATATTGCCTTTACGGAGATGCATTAAAAAATGTTAGAAAACGTTAGAAAATGGAGACAAATGCTAGTTTACATCCGGATGAAATCCCACTCAGAATCGACAATGAATGGAGTTTTGTGCGCTTAGATGTTAGATAATCCTAGATTAACATCTAGGATTATCTAACATCTAAGCGCAAAAACTCCCAGATAATCCTAGATGTTAGATAATCCTAGATGTTAGATAATTTTAGATGTTAGATAATCCTGGCGTGAGACATTAGCTGAGATTCATCTGCCAGCAAAGAGCTGTGGCACTAGAGATCAGTATAATTATAGACTGCAATTAAGCATATTCTAATATCTCCAACACAACAGGATCTGGTCCGAAAATGTCCAATTCCCATGAATACACTATCAATACGCTACTAGACACGCAAATGTTTAGTTTAATTAAAACATCCTGAACTTGTAAACATGATAATTCTCATCACATGACAAACCATATTCGTTTCGTAACACACGATAACCCAATGAAGAAGAACACATGTCATGATGACCCTACGCCAGTCCAAAGTGATCCATCTCCAAACCAAACATCTCCAGACCATCTACCCTATTCACACACAAACCCACGCTCCGCCACACACAAACCCGCACCCACGCGGCATCACATACAAACCCACGCCTAATCACGCACACACCTAGGCCCCCTCACACACAAACACACACCCAATCAATCACGCACACACCCACCCCCTGACACACACACCTCACCACACTCGGCGTCCTACGGAGCCCTCTGCATGCCGCCTGCCTTGCACGCGACAAGTCTGTCGACCATGGTGCGTGCATAGCGGAGCCTCGTCTCCAGCTCCTTGTCGCAGCCGTGCAGCTCGAGCTGCGCCAGGCGGTACGTGCGCACCTCGCGCCGCTCATCGATGTACGTCACGGCGCCCATCAGCGGGCAGAGGATGATCTTCGTGTGGTCCTGGAAGAAGTTCACCTGGCGAGGTACAACGGACAAATACCCTCCACTATTTACAGTACGATCTTGGTGTCGTCCTCAAACCAGCGCGTAGCATATAAGAAATGTAACAAAATGCACCTGTAAGCTTGACAGTTTGATGTCAATCATCAAATAGAATGCAGTAGCATGATCTAGCGATATCAAGCATTCGAACAGGCCGACAGACAAGCCATTGTTCAAAACTAAAATGTATTGATAATAATTGGTACAACTATTTTACGACTAAGATTTACCCATTCATTCGTAAGTGATATAGAAGCACACGTGTGCCAGAGCAAAAATTAGATGTCAACCAATTTTTTGGGGCAAAAACAGCACAAATGTACAATGGCGCACTCAACTGCACATTTAAAACTAAGTCAACATAGAAATTGAGTGAAAAAGTAGAAAAAAATTAAGAATCAAGGAGTGCAAGAAGAAGACAAAACTAGAGAGAAGACGACGCGCGTGCCTGCATCGTGCCGTTGCTGAGGTGCAGCACGATGGCGCTGCGAGTGCGGAACCATGTGCGTAGGAACGGCAGGCGCGTCATCTCGTCGCCATCGCGCGGCACGAGGTTAGCGCCGGCCTGGCCGCGCAACAAATGTGCACACATTGAATGCGCAATTTATTCTAGTACACTAGAATACTATTGTAACGATGGCATTGACAGTTTGAGAATGAATTGAACAAATGCTCCAATGCTTGGATCAACCATTAAACACTTAAGAATGATGCACATAAGTCAACAATAATTGCACACCAAATCAAAAATATAAATCATAGAAACAAAACTTTATAGCTACGAGACATTGACTAATTAATTACTACGGTATCAGTTTAAGTAAAGCATGCACCTTCGCTATCAAAAGAAATTCAGTCAAAACAGCTACAACAGTGTAAAAAATACAATATAAAATACTATCAAAATAAGAGAGGGAATGAAGGGAGACCTTGAGAAGGTGTTCGCTCATGTAGTTGCGGAAGTATTTCAGCAGGGTGACCTTCTTGGTGAGACCGTCTGGAAACTGCTTGAGGGTATGAAAGTGCTCCGTGCCGTCCCGTTCTATGTACTGGACGTTTCTGAACAGAAGACGACCGAGAACATGTCCACTGTACATCACTGCTGAGTGCTGAGCCAGAACACAAGCAGTTAGTACGTACATCATTGCAGGTAGTATTCCCTTGTTCTAGATAATTTCATTTTCGTAGACATCAGTGCAAGAAAATAATTAGAAAATGATGCAATTCAGCTGTTTACTTTTAAACCGCTGAATAAGCGACCCGTTTAGATATCAAATATAATACCGAAATAAGCAATCTGAATCTGTTAGAAACAAAAGGCAACACTACTAGACAATCATAACTCTATAATCGATGACAGCAATCAGTACCAAGGATCACGTAAAAGTTTGCACACTTCACAGTGACATATACTAGCACGCAAACGCGCCTGTACAAACCACACAGCAGAATCAGCATGTGGTGAATATCAGATAGCAAATAGTTTTTTATTGTTTTAGTTTAGCAAAGACTATGTACTGTACAGCCCGGTTCTGTGCAAGAGAGCCGGCACAGAATCGCTCTCCCTTGTTTAGTCGCCTTTTACGATCCGGCCAGGGAGTTCTAGGCTGCAAGCCAATTCTTTGTTCCCCAGTCTGCAGGGGGTAGAAATAGCATATAAATTCTAGCAAAAAATATATCTGCATACCAACAAAACATTAAAATATTTACATACTATCATTGATCACTGTAAGGCCATTCGCTGTACAGGACACCCTGCAAGCCGGGAAACAAAGAATTAGCTTGCAGCCCAGAGCTCCCTGGGCGAGTCGTAAAAAGCGACTAAAGAATGGGGAGCCGTTCTGTGCCGGCTCTCTTGCACAGAACCGGACTGTATATAAATAGTCTTTGTGCTACATACGGTCCCTAAACAACAAAAAACAAAGGCAATCACTGTACAGGAGACTACAGCGTGCGATAGCGGAATTCATTGCTCACTCTCCGTTGCTGGTGAGGATGAGGCGTGTGAGGTCGTTGAAGAGGACGCCGACGCTGTTGTCAGACAGCTGGTACCCCAGCCCGTACTTATCGCTGTAGTCGACCCACTTGCTGACGTAGTAGATGGGTACACAAGCCGGATCGAGCGCCTCCTCTGCAGCAGCAGCACAGCACACAGAGACTACAACACTCATCTATGCGCTGCTTATGGACTTACAAAATATAATACATTTTGATGCGCAAAATCTGTGCAAAGTCTGCAAGACAGTCT
Organism: Chamaedrilus cognettii; assembly: GCA_034695025.1. NCBI lineage: Eukaryota > Metazoa > Annelida > Clitellata > Enchytraeida > Enchytraeidae > Chamaedrilus > Chamaedrilus cognettii. The sequence continues at coordinate 14,367 of JAQIWG010000646.1, forward strand.
TAACTGCAGGTGTGGTGAGATACAGATATAGCAACACATTGTCGAACACTGCCATCTAACAAGGCTAGATGAGCAAACTCTAAACACTGCAAGTTCTGACACTGTCTTCTCGCTGACCCATCTTATTCATTACCAACTATAATAGTGCTGTGTTTTTACAATTTAATATATCTTGAAATAAAGCTTCAATACGCGACAAGCCGACGAGCATCGGAGCTGACCCTTGTTGATGACCGCGCGCTCTGAAGGCTTGGTGTCGAGCAGGTGGGTGAGGAGGTTGCTGAGCTCCGACAGGTAACAGTCGGCGGGCTGGTCACTGCCCTCCACTGCAGCGCAACCACACAGCACACTGCACCATCCTACTCCACTCAAACAATGAAGGAATAAATAACATTCCACAGCAATTGATCCTAAACAATTGTAGCATCAGCTGAACAATAGGCTCAAATATCATGATTATTGCAGTATATTTTCATATCAATGTATTTGAAACATAAGATTAGCCTTAGCCTAATCTTTACAATATTATCCAAGATATGAAGCAAACATCAGCAGGACAATACACTACAGGCCTCACTCCATAAAGAGTGAAGTTAACCTTTCAAAAGTCATTAAGACAGATTACCGGTACTGAGACCCAGTCAAGTTTCCTTGACAATAAAAATATGATACGAGTACCATGAATAACATAAATGGCTTCATTTGATTTCAATTTTTGGCACAGTGCCTAAGACTGAACAAACCTGATAGATCATTCAGGAATAATAAAAGAGAAGCAAAATAATATCTTTCAACATAATATTTGATAACTGACTGCACAAGACAACTGACTCATCTCAATTCCTAAGTGAGAGACAGATCAAACACTACACAGCTTCATAGATATATACATCAGCACTCATACACCACAATGAACTGACGTACCACAAATTACTGTAAGTACAATGAAAGACTAAAATTAATTAATTATCAGAATTAGTGGAAGCCCAATAAATGAAAAGAAAATACGAACCGCCAGGTCGCAGCGCTGCGGCTGCACAGTCGCCAATCTGCATGGGGTTCTCCACACAACTCACCTCCCCGTCCTTGGCAAATGTGCCCTTACTGCTGCCAACCAAACCTGTTGGCATGGCAATGAAACCAAGCAATAGCTCACATAGCCAATAATCTAACCCAAAATAGGCATATAATATCGCAGTCAGTGCCTGCTTAGGGTCCAAACAAAAATTCGCCAAAAGATTTTTTCTCAATCAGGTATTATTTTCGCCAAGTCTATCCTGTCAGCTTTCGCTTCGGATGCACTGAAACACAAAATTCTTGACTCTGTTCTTTTATTTTTATCGCTTGACTGCCTAGCGCTTAAAATTAAATTGTGCAGAAATACATAATAATTATTATAAATTTCTAAGATCGGAAATTAAATCATAAAGCAGCCTAACATCCTTTTGCAAAAAAAAATCAAAGTCAAAACATTTTCAAGATGGAGGTGAGAGCGTGATAGAACTCACAATTTCTGTCGGTGAGGGGTCTGCGCGCCAAGTCTGCCTGCTTGAGCTGATCGAAGCGTGGCGCCATCGTGAGACAACTCGTCGGCAGACCGGCCGGCAAACACCCTGCCACCACAAGACCAGCAGTCTACAGACCGGCAGGCAAACACCCTGCCACCACAAGACCAGCAGTCTACAGACCGGCAGGAACACACCCTGCCATCACACTACTAGCGTTAAAGATCAGCTGCATCAATCACGAAAGCATTGATCCTTATCTCAATATTCTTTGACAGCGATACGTCATTAAGTAAATTAGGTCAAGTCGCAGAGGCCCACCCAATCAGACCTGAGACTAAAAACTCGTCGTCGAGGACTTGCTCCATTCTGGGTCAGATAATTAGGTCATGTCACGACGTCCAATCTAATCACAGACCTGAGACAAAGAACTCGTCGTCGAGGACTTGCTCCATGCTGGGTCGGGTCGCGGGGTCGGGCTGCAGCAAGCGCTGGATGAGCACACGCGCAGACGTGCAGACGCGCGGCGGTACTGTGTACTCATTCTTCTTGATGCGCGCGTACGTGTCCTTGAGACTGGACGTCTCAAACGGAGGCTTCCCCACAAGCAGCGTGTACCTGCACGATGGAATGCATAGGCCTGACATCAGGGCACACAGCAGTGTGTATCTGTACGATATCTATTACTGTATAGCCACCAACCCACGAAATAGCTAGAGTGAAGAGTTTGTCATTTTGTAGTTGTGTAAGCGTAACCGCAATACCGTAATTACGCTAGAAGAAAGCACGATTTAGGTACTGGTCTGAGACGAAATTCTTGATTGAAACCTACATTTAAAACTGCATAAATTGCTGCCATAAGCTCATCTCAAATCATGCATCAAAACAAAGAATTTGACTGAAATAAACAGTGGGAGAATACTGAATATATACGAACACAATGCAGCCGAGAGACCAGGCGTCCACCTCAAAGCTGTGACCCTTCTTGCCCAGCACCTCTGGCGCAATGTAGTTGGGTGTGCCGCACAGCGTTCTGCACACAAATACAAAGCATTGCCATTTCAGACAACTCGCACAGGATGTGCTAATCATTTAATTACGGTACAAAGGGGCAGAGTAATTTAACAAAATTAAGCAAAATAATTTGATATATTTTAACATTAAAAGTAACATTGAATGTGCATTGTGCAGTAATAAAGATTGCAACAGTTCAACTCAGAGCCTCGAGGCCAAGCAAAGAAACGCGCCCCCTTCTTTAGTCGCCTTTACGATTTGCCCGGGGGAGCTCTGGGCTGCAGACCAATTCAATTTTAACGCCCTCTGCAGCGGTGCATCGCAGTAGATCATCCTATACGACTTGACCTGATGCTAACTTTAACGATTTATTACGTGCGCTATTGCTAGCACTGAAGAGTTAAATTCTGGTTTTTTATGCCCCTCTGAGCTAAGTGGCATAGAACAACCGTCGCACTGACCATACCGTTTTCTCTCGCCGATGAAGTCGAGCCTGGTCGCGAGGCCAAAGTCGCCGATCTTGATCTCCATCTCGTCGTTGAGGAAGAGATTGCCAAGCTTGAGGTCACGGTGGATGATGCGAATCTTGTGCAAGTAAACACAAGCGAGCGTGATCTGACGCACTGCAACACGCAGCAGGGTAGCAGACTAAACTGATCTGATGCACTGCAACACACAGCAGGGTAGCAGACTAAACTGATCTGATGCACCGCGACATGCAGCAGAGCAGCATACTAAAAACTATTTAAACAGATTCAATTTGCACTAGTGTCATACACTTTTTTTAAACAACGTAATTTGCCCTAATTAGTCATTGATAGCTTTAATATGTTTTCATCTATCTGAATTAGCAATGCAAAATAAAAAGAATTAGATCACGACAGTATTTTGGAACCTAGACATTTATTACCTAATTGAACAGAAAATTGTAAATAAAATTATTTTTATGAACTAAACTAATTATTAGCGGACATCAATTGATGCCAAAATATACTATGGTGATATATAAGGTATTCATGTTTGATTATAATTTTTCAATGCATCAGTACCATTCAGTTAACTATGACTTAATTGAAAGCAAGGATATAATTTAAAAACACAAACATCATCTGTTTTACAAGCAATTTTGAATTTTTATCAACCCACCAAAGTAGCGACATTCGGGTTCAGTAACAGTGCGACGTCGCTTGTGCAATTCCATCAATGACTAGAGACAGAAAACATACAGTTGTCTACGAAAAATTCATAACGTAATACATATTAATCAATCGTCCACATGTGGTCGACAACATTGTGCTTAGTCATGATTAAATTATATTGTTTGCGATTCCACTGAGAGCTACAGTAAATATTCTTCTTGTCTTTTAGTTTAGCACAATCGTAATCATGATCGATAGTGTCATTGTTCAGGAATGAAAGAGCATAACCATTATTCTAATTAAACTGTCCATTAAAATGTTAAAACCAGTCCAAATTTTTTCATTTAGTACGATATTTGATTGCTTGGTACATAATTGCAAAATTGTTTTTGATTTTGGCTCCGCTATTCACTGATGGAAGTAAAAACAATCAAGTACTGTACAGTCAAGTAGCACTGCGATTTTAAATTGGCTTCTGCACAATTTGTGACTCTGTTCAAATAAGGTCGAGAAGCCATAAAGTATGGGACGAACACATTGACCCTATGCATCATATCAACTCGATACCTTTTGCCTAATTGCATTTTTCTTTAAACTGCTACAGAATGTAGCATCAAAAGATTCAAAGTGTGTCGTACATTACTCCATCATGAATGCACTACAAAGTTCATGCAGACTCACACGTCGCCGGCAGAGTTCAAGCAGGATGTAGACGTTATCACTGTCCTCAAAGAACCCATAGAAACCAACGATGTGTTTGTGCGTGACGCTTCGATGAATTTCTATCTCCTGAGTCATCTAAAGACATATCTATAGGGTATCATTTGTCCGTGATATACTTGCAGAGATATTCATAGAACATCAGCTGTAGTTAATAGTCAAACGGTGCATACTGAACATAAATACAGGTACTATATACAAGCCCAACATGATACCGAGTTTCACAACCTAATTCCCACTATTGGGTCATGAATAACATTTACAAGACACAAATTGGACCAGTAAATATCTTTAGGATACGGTATCTAATATTCAACATTTAGTAAATCGTAGATGCCACCATTATCAAGAAAATCAACCTAAGTATTTAAGCAAAGAGAAAACAGACATCTCAATACATGGTATAAATTTGCTTCATTGCATATTAACTTCCAATAGTCACAAAATTTCTTTTGGAATTTAAATAAACTGTTATTCTGTTAAAATAGAAGTAGAACATTTTTCTACTTATTCGACTGATTCAAAGAGAAGCAGCATCTATTTTGTGCACAGATCAAATCTATATCAAACCTTTTCACGCTGATGTGGTTTGGTGAGAAGAGATTTTGGCACAACCTTGCCCGCGTATATCTTCTTCGTGTCAGCATCAGTAAGCTCATAGCACTTCGCAAAACCACCCTATAGAGTAAAAATAACACCATTTTTTCTAAATATTCAGAATGACTTCACGTTAGTGGCAGTTACAGTACCATAATATACGATCAAAGCGCTAGTTATTTCGACGATTCAAATAATCATCGCAATTACAAAAATTAACGCCTGGGGTTGTGTGCCTCGTGCGAAATAAAAAAATAATTACATCTATTTCTTCAGCCTTAGGTCATTGTGTTCAGACTATGTACGACAGTCGTAAGTGGAATATATAATATGAATCAAGCGTCAAGAATTATGTGATTGTTATTTATACTATTATAAACCTGCTCATTTAAGCGACCCTCCAATCCATCAACGTCATTGTTATTTACTCCTATTTTTTTCTAGACCCCATCCCGTCCCCCCAAAAATGGTATTTTAAAGTAACAAAATAGCATTATAAAATTGAAATGCAGGCAACCTTGCCCAAGAAGCGCCCTTTGATGTAGCGCTTCTGCGTGCCAGGGTCGACGACCACATCGGGCAGCTCGTAGGGCCTTGCCTCTTCCTTCAACGTCGCCATGACTCAATTCAAACAGCCCTTCGCAGACTGCTACGGCAGGTAAAACTGTCAAAGTTTATATTAAACTTGCCGCTTTAAATTTTCGATCAAAGAACCAGTGTTGCCACTCACTTTTTAGAAGAAAAAGCACACAAAAATCTTCAATAAAGCACACAAAGCAGGTTTTTTTACCAAAAAAAGAACACAACCCGCATTTTTTACCGTTCTCCCTGCGAAAACAGGCACGAGCGGGGGGGGGGGACCCTTACCACACACAATTTTGGCCCTTTCGCGTTCAAAAATATCACTCTTTTTCTTCTAAAATTTGAATTTCGTACTCTGTTTTCAGTCTCTAAATTGTCTTTTCTTGTTTTGTTATGCCAAATGTAAAAAAATCGTCATTCTTCAAAAGAGCGCACAAAGCGACTTCTTCACGAAAAAAGCACACTCGCCGTCAAAAAAGCACATGTGTGCGGAAAAGCACACAAGTGGCTCACATTCCCTGGTGAAACTGACAATTAAGTATTTTGGAAGCCGCATCGACGGCGCATTTCTTCTTTTTTAAGTTGGGACCAATACTATTATATAATAATAGTTTTGGAATAATACTACATGTAGTTGTTGGGTGTTGGTGCTTGCTTCTATGATCTATGATTGTTTATCGCAACATTTATTGACGATAAATGTTGCGATAGAACGAGGGGGTCGACGACAAAGTGGCGTCGTTTTTAACTTTCTGTATTTATAATCTACTTGCTAATTGTTGTAGTTCTTCATTTAGCTGGGTTATGAGCACACCCTTGCTATAGCCTATAGAAGAAAATGTTTGTGCAACGGCGAAAAAATTGACATACACTGTTAGAAGCTCATACAAAGACCACCAAAGCCGAGTCCGTCAGACAAATTTTTAGAACTTTTAGAGATGGCAAATTGTCAGAAAGAATCAGATATTGGTCTCCCACTCCACAAAAGATTCTAGCCACTCGCTAAACAACGCTGGAGTTGGTTCGCTTGAGAAGGCGTAACCTTGGCACCAGCTGTGTGCATGCGCAAAAGGAAGTTTTTACGTAACCAGGGCAAGTCGATAAGAAGATTTTAACTAGATTTCTTATTTACACAACCTGTAGTATGATGGTCAAAGAGATATCCAGTGCGCAGTCTGATGTGATATTAAAACACAGCCGACTAGGATAATTTGGCAGTGCGGCAGTAGCGGCTTAATGCAAAGAAGATCACGTGATCATAGCATCGTTGGTAAGGGTTTCGTTCGAGTTATTGCTGCGTTAGGGTTTGTAAATTATTGTCAGCGCCAGGGTTAGGGTTAGGTTATGGGTTTGGAAATGTAAAGTTTTGAGCTAGTGTGAGCGGGGCGGATAGCACCAGTATTCAGATACGAAGAGAACTCGGTCTGCACCGGCTTGTCTTAAACTCTCAAACAAACTTAAGCCAATTTGGCGACCATTCGATAGCCTTGTATAACTCCCATCACATGCTGAGAAAAATGATACCACGTGACCGGACAAATGACCAATAAAAACAGTGCTGCTGCTGCAGCAGCCACACTGTTGCCCGCAGCTGCAGCAGCCTAAGCAGCAGCAAAACTGCAGCATGCAAAATTTGAAGATGCAAATGAGTTCTATTTATAGAACATTTTTGTAAAAAGTTTAGTTTAGGGTTAGGTTTAGGTTAGGGTTGGGTTTGGGTTAAAATCTATTTATAGCATAACTGCTCTATTTGTTTGCAAAACTCTTCCTGCGGCACTGCAGCAAACAGCTGCAGATGAGTCACATGGTTACGCAACAGATACTGGGATAGAAGTGGGCTATTTGATTTTTCAATTCCTAGCATAAAAAACATGGCGGGTGTGTCAGGATTTCGTGCAAAGCATGTCTTGAAGTTGTACGTCTTTTTAGTAGTCTTCGTTCAAATCCGGGGTAAGTGAAATAGGCTGTTAATGTTGTGGGCCTGTTGCCAGGGGTATTTTAACTTATATTGTGTGCTTTGTGTCCGTGTCGTAGCCAGACTTTGTTTGCCGACCGGATAAAATTTGCTAGCTATTTTACTATATTTTATTATTATACCAAAAAAGCATACCGACTTTTTAGCTGAAGCGGTGTCCAAAAATTGTTGGATTGTTTGAATGGTGCCCACAATCCGCGAATTCTTTAAAATTGCGACAGCCTCCATATGGGTGCTAATTATAGGCAAGTAGCTGCCATGCCATCTACCCCCCCCCCTCTCCCCCATGAAAACTCAACGAATTTGGAAAAATTTTAAACGTCATTAAAATCATCCCTACCGGAGCAGCTGCTCCAATTGCTCCTATGTAGCTACACGACTGCTTTGTGTAACAGGCACCTACGATTTAAGCAACTGCTGTTTTTTTCCATCGCCATTTGCATTACATATATTTGATGCGTTACAAGTGCAGTATACATACACACATATACAACATACACGTAGCCTACATAAAAGCAATGTTCATACATAATTAAACAGTATAGGCTATAGCCTACGGAGGCTACGATTTGTTGTCAGCAAAAATAATAATGAAGAAGGGCAGCTCTTCCTACAGCTGCTTTTCTGTATTAGACCTGGGGCCGTAGTCACCATAGTCGCGACTGCCTAGCTGAGCGAGTTTTGAGGTGGCTCCAGCTAAATCGCCAATGCCATGCGTGTGTTTTTGGATGGCACGACCTCAAACCTCGCTCCAGGTAGGCAGTCGCGACTATCGTAACTACGGCCCCTGGATCTACAGTACTACACAATTTGTGCGGACCTAAGGAAGATTTGAACCTCCCTTGAAAACTGGGAAAAGATAATTTATCTGCTGCCGAGAGTTTTTCGGGCAGGTGGTAATTTAAAAGACAACTAAAGAAGCGGGGGAATGTTCTTTGGATCGTAAGCGTCTTCGCTATCTACACACGATCCTTAAACCTCACACACAAAGACTAGCTCAAATATACAGCTGATGCTAAGAATTTAAGAACAATGTGTGATTGAAAAGTTGTAGCACAAACTTTGTTAAAATCTGGTGTACAAGCTAGGCCTATTTTGATCAACAATGATACACTTATTCAATATGATGGTGCCTGAATATATTTTAGATTTTAATAATAACTACTACTCGAATTATAAGATACGAGTATATATTGCAGTGGGCGGCCGAGATGCAGTGATCTGAAAACATGGCACACTTCGTAACTGGATGTAATAATATATTGTAAGCGTGTGTTGTATGTAGACATGACTACAGACCTCTGAAATTTGTGACAAAATATTGAAGAAATTGTGTGCAACAACGTGTTGAACAAATTTCTACATTTGTTTTCTAAATTGTGCGCATGTGCGGCATGCCAGATAATTGTTAAATTACTCGAAAGCTGCTTATCGTGTCCAAATGCATATGAATTTGACTTAATTTTTTATTTTGATATTTGCATTTTAATTGATATTTGTGTAAGTGATATTTTGGATAATGTAATGTATTCGGATTATTTTGCGCAAATTTTCCGACATTGAGTGAAAAAAGCAAAAAATTTCACCAAAAATGTTGAAATTTTATCCAAATTGTTAAGATTTAAAAAAAAATTACATACATGCTAAATATTGCAGAAATATGAAAAAAAATTGCAGGAAATCTTTGAAATTGTGATATTGCTTGCCATTTCGGCGGTCGTAATTTTTGAGAGACTCTTGGCATAACGTGAGCTGTTACTACATTCAGCGAATGATGTTGCCCTGCTGCAGATCCTGCTTCCTTTCCTTTACATGGAGCTGATGGGTCACTTGCAACCATTGTTTTCGGAACAGCCGGTGATGAATCGGTCAGATTTCCAATTCCGAAACCGCAACCCAATATTCACTTTCATTGGATCTTCAGTAGTGAAACGATGGACAAGGTCAAGTTGTACCATGGATTCTACCGTGGATACTATGTACCGCGAAGCTTCAAGGACGAAGTACGTGTTGTGTTTGACAGTGATGAAAATCGATGGTTTGCGATCATCAACGCTACAGATAAATATGTTGGTCGCCACAAGTACGCAGAGTTTCCTGCCTCTGCTGACCGTGACTCTGAAGGATATGACTACATCAAAGTGTTTGATTATGTCCAATTTAGTAAGTGCGAATCTTTCTCCGGTGATTTGAATCATTTATATTGCTTTCTAATGTACATGCTTATTGTGATATTTCATGCAAGTACTAAGATGGCATGCGACTTAGGCACTGACAAATAGTAATCTCTATAGGCCTGCAATCTGTATGGGTTATATGAATTGTAAAGTTCAGATTTTATGGTGAGATATTTCTTCAAGCTTTACTTCAGTTTGACAATTTACTGTTTTGTCTGTTATGAGCCAATACATTTATAAACTTCAAATAAATTGCATTAATATTAACGGCCCTGACCTTGTTCCTTGTTTCAGCCTGTGTCCACCTGAATATTACTCATACAGACTCCACGGTTCACATTGTCACCTGTGGCTTCAAGTATAGCGGAATGCCAGAGATGCGCAATCTCGACCTCGCTTGCGAGTTGACATCTGAGCTCAACAAGGATGTGATAAAACGCAGTGTCAGTTTGGCGCTTGGATGGGGCACGGTGCTGTTGCCGCAGACGTATCGAGCGTCAGACATGATCGAATGCAGCGTTGTGCGGAATGCTTCATCAAATCAAGATAAGCTTGTTCAAAAGATCTGGAACGAAACGCTGTTGTGTAAGTTGAGACTTAGATATACCATTTACTTTTGTGTATAGTGTGTGATGTCACCTGTCATATATGGTAAGGTAGATCTTATAAAGTGTAGAACATGAAAGATTTATAACAATATCATAAACATTATTCACTTTATTATCAAGTTATATGGAAGAACTTTATGTGTTGAACTTTAACGCTTATGAGCCTGTTTGGCGTTCTCGACAGTTTGTCGTTAATGTTTGATGGTTGAGGTCGAGCAGAGCTGTAGTCAGTGATAGAGCTCCGCAGAGCCACAGCATTGACCAATCGATGCGAGTGAACCACAGTTATATCTGGATTTCGTGATGTTCCAGTGCACTGATTCGTCAGTTTATGACAAAATCTGACGAAACAATATCTTGATCGCAACATGAGCATTGTTCCATTATATTGTGTAAATATTTGCGCAAAGGCCTAAAAGAATTAGTTCGATTTTATGATTTATACTTGACTCAATATCATCATCATCACCAATATGATTAATAATGTGTTTAAATGAGTAAATGATAAGGGTTCCGAAATGAAACAAAACGCTATCAGCTGATGCGCTATTGTTCGGCAACATGTTTACTTATCGGCGTGCTCCATCAAAATCCCAAAATTAACAACAACTTCTGGTATACAGCGCTTTGGACTATAGGTTTGTTAATTTATTTTCTTTTTACCAGCAACGGTGAGATCTGACGCGAACACTTATCTCTCAAAGATGGTGTCTCATCGACCAACCGAAACAGATCTGGACAACACGACGGGCCCAAAGGAATATGAATCCAAATACCCACCGCCTGCCGGTCAGTTTTTGTAGCTGCACTTTTCCGCATGCGTTCACGCATCTCTTGATGGTGTTGTTTGCAGTGTTGTTTGTATGGAGGTTGCTGAGTTAAAGTTTAACAGTGATAAATCTCGTGGCCGAGTGTATGGATGTGTGGAGTGTAATTTCAGAATAGCTGTCGATGCAAAAATCTGAGAAAGTCTAAACCTGTGTTGTGAATATACTTTGTATAGAGGACAGAGAGATGGTGAGAAAGAGAAGACTGGTGGTTTTGACAAGTGGGACGTATGATTGAGGAAGATTTGGTGTCAGCATGTAGGCCTAGATATATTAATGTGGAGGGGAAAGTTGGGAAAGGGAAGGGGAAGAAGGCATGGAGGGAGGCGGTACAGAGCAATATGAAGGAGCGAGGCATGAAGAGAGAGATGGCAAAGAATCAGAAGTTATAGGGGAGTCTCGTCGTGAGAAACATCCAACTGTGCTAGCACGGAAAAGTGGCCGTAAAACAAATGATGAAGATGATATTGCACCATAGCGTCAATAATTAATTATAATAGCTGTCTGTGTAATATCCTGTAATAATTTTATTCTTCTGTTTGTTCATGGATTTATTATCAGGGTATTCGTCGTCTCTGCACGTGGTATTTTGGTGTGGTTTTGTGCTGGAAGCTTTTGTGCTGGGGCTCATACGCTGGATGTGGGGAAAGTTTCTGAAATTGAAAGTTACTGAAATTGAAACTGAAAGTGCCTGGAGATGTGCGTGGGGGCGCCCCGCGGATCAGGATATTGCTCTCGGCCAGCAGGGGTATTCGCTAAATTGTCTATATAGCAGCATATTGAATATATTTGTGCGTCATTTATTGTTTGTATAAATGTATTGATACTTATATTGTACCCAAAAATAATAACAATTTTTTTTCTTTCGTGTAGCATCTTTGCCGGTCACTTTAAACGGAGGTCGGATTTGGCCCATGGGCCTTCTATTGAATCGCATTGCTCAATATTGTTGTTGATAACGAAGATGATGAGTGTTTAGAGTTGATATCTGATTCAAATTCTTAATTTTCCGCCATTGTATGTGTCCCTGCAGAGTAGCTCGTGTCCTCATGCGCTTATTCACCAACTTATCTTAGGAATAACTTAGTATTAAGATGTTTGTATACAAATTTTTGTATAAAAATTTTTATTTTTTGGTATTTGGCACTATGCTTATAATTTATTTATACTTGTCAAAGCCTATTTAGTTACTGAGAATATACGCACAAGTGTACCAGTTGCCCTTTCCATTTTGCATTAATGTTGTAGGGTCAATTTAATTTAATAGTGCGCTTTATATAAGTGAATCTTTAGTTCACCTCTAGTATCTGGTAACGAAACGTAAAAACTTCCTTTACATTTCTTATAGCTTTTTTTCTATTGCAGCACAAAGGGGGTTTCAGCACAAGCCGAATATAATCGCTGCCCCCGTCGAGATCCAGGGGAAGTGGGTGTTGATTTCCCCGAGAAACCTCCAGTCAACTAAGTCTTCGTGATGGTCCATCCAGCATGGCGTCGTTCCGCGCACATAGGCATTGATATTATTTAACTATTTGTATATTGGTTGTGTCTGAACGCCTACATTAGCCAGGTTAAAGTGCTGCATAGAAGATGAACTGCTGTCTAACTTAACAGTGCCTTGCTATACCAGTGTTGCGATTGCATTGTATCATGCATCGAAAAACATTCACACCCCGTTACTGAATGGAAAGTTGTTGGACTGATCCTTGATCAATCGCAGCAGCAGTCGGCTCGCGCGAAATAGATCTTGTATCGTTTTCTTACTGCTCTGATTGGCTGAATGACGTAACAATTTTCGATCTAATTTCAACTTAGCAATGGGCAACTGTGAAGTATTAAAAGCGTTTACATGTTTAATATTTCTATGATAGCGAGAGACGCCATCCAGGACGATCTTTTGCCTGTACTCAATCATTGTTGCTCGTTTGTGTTGTAATTTGTTTTGTTTTACTGTGAAAATATTTTATTGCACTCTTTTTATTTATTGTGATGGCCTAGTTCAGAAGAATTAACGTAGGCGTAGGTTAATTTCGGCTGCGCATGCTGGATTGTCATTGTTCTTATTTAGGCCTATTTCCTCTTGCGCTTTGTTGACACTTTGTTTGAACAAGTTTCTGTTGATACTGCTGTTAGAGATACATAGCTTTTCTACGTGTTTTAAAATAAAGATGTTATAATGATGGAAAAGTTGCACAATACTCCACATGAGGTCTAACCAAAGCAAAATAAGCTAATTCTTTTATCTTAATGGTAGAAATTTTTTAATTTCGTCCTAGGAAACCGAGTACATTTCTTGCTCGACTACAAGCTGCTTCAATATGCGCATTCCATTTTAAATCGTGTGAAATAGTAATGCCTAAATATTTAACTTCTGTAACGTGATCTAAATTCTCGCCGTGTAAGGAATAAACATTTTTTGAAGGATGTCGTCTTCTTGAAATAGTCATAAATTGACATTTTTGAGAGTTGAATTCCATTAACCAAGTTTTTTCCAATATTTTCAGTCTATTTAAATTCAATTGTAATGACATAAGAGTCCATCTCAGATGTTAATTTTCTGTACAGTATTGTGTCGTCTGCAAAAAGTCTTACATTCAAAGACACACAATCTGGAAGATCGTTGATAAAAAAGAGGAAAAGACATGGACCTAAGACTGACCCCCGGGGGACACCAGATGACACTGAAATTGAATTTGATTTGACATTTTCTATGACTACTTGTTGAGTAGCTGAGTGCTGAGGAAAGATTTAATCCGTGATAGAACTTCCACGTTTAGGCTATAATAGTCAAGCTTAAAAAGTAATCGATTGTGAGACCTTATCAAAAGCTTTAGCAAAGTCTAATAGAATAATATCCGTCTCTAACCCCTTTGAATATTATCATGCACTTCTTGAATGAATGTCAGAATTTGTGTTTCACAAAATAATTTCCTTCTAAAACCGTGTTGATTAATTTTTAAGATATTATTTCGATCGGCATGCATCATAATGTTTGCAACAACAATGTGTTCCATTAACTTACTACATATGCATGTCAACGATATTGGACGATAATTTTCAGCAACTGATTTCGATCCCTTTTTCTTATATATTAGTGCTACGTTACCATTTCCCCAATCGACTGGCACATCACCTGTACGTAGTGACTATGAAACTAATCTGCAGAATAGGAGCTATTTGACAATGTAATTCCTTTAAAACTCTTGCTTTAATTTCATCTGGACCACTAGCTTTATATGGATTTATTTCTTGAAGAAGTTTGTCAATTTTGTTTATTGCAATAACAATTTTAGGCATTTCATGAGTATATGTTGGTTTTGGCTTTTTGTATTATATTGGATTTGTCATCTATGATAGCTGAATCTGTAGGAAGTAGTTTTGAAATGGCAGAGGAGCAGATATGCTTCAAACTTAGCGAACATGCCGTTGAGAATGCTGACTTGAATTGCAAATTTAATATATGAGCTTTATCAATGGCCGCTGAATAACAATTGCCCAAAGATTTCAGAGGTGGTATTATAATATAGTCTCTTTTCCAACTTGACATAAACGACCAAAATTTTTTGTTAACCGAATGCCTTTCAATATCATTGCTTTCTGGATTATAGGATATTATAGATTTAATGTAGTTCCAATATGCCTTACGCATTTCTCTTTTAACCTCTGTTTTCAGAATTTTCTATTTGTGTAACAAATCTGTTTTTACTTTTTTAGTTTTATGTGCAATTTATTCCTTCTGTGTATTAGCAGAATTATGTACTTTGTACTCCACGGTAACTTTCTGGAGCCAAAGACCTTGTGCGAGATAAATTTAGTTGTTGCTGCGTTGAGTTCTTCTTTAAAAATTAACCACATTTCATTTACAGACATAGTTTCATGATTTAAATTAAGAAAAGTTTCTTTAAATTTGTCTATATGAGTTTTGAAGAGATCCCAGTTTGTTTTATTATACATTGGTCTAGAAATATTTTTCTTATTGCCAGAGGGACGTAGCACAGCTTCAATTAGCACAATATCATGATCTGATTCGCCAAGACTATTTAAATTTTGTTGACTGATAACCAACGATGGATTGCTAGTTAGAAAAAGGTCTGAAATATTTGAACCCCTTGTAGGTTTATTGTATTGATTATTTGAATTAAATTTTGATCAGCAAGAATGTCCAAGAAGCAGTCGTGTCGTGTTTAAAATCTTGAGCTTAGTTGTGTAATCCCTAAGTCCCAGTCACTTCCAGGTAAGTTGAAATCGCCCACTATAAAGATATTTGAATTTGTATTTTTATGATGATTTAAATAAATGTTAAAATTGTCAAGTGACATTGAATCATTTTCATGGGGTCGATAAAAAGCGCCTATAGAGATCGCTTTTGCTCCAAAAGTTTCTAATCAAATCCATAGAATTTCACAGTTTGTTTCTAATGTGACACAATGAATTCATCATTCACAGCAATGAATACGCTTTCTCCTTTAGACCCAATTCTATCTTTTCTAAACACAATCATATTAGATGGAAATATTTCTGAAGACTGTATTGTTGAATTTAGCCACGATTCGGTACCTATTATAATGTCCACTTCTGTACTGTTGACCAGATTTTGAATTTCAATGCTTTTGTTACATATTGATCTACAGTTTACATTTATGAGTTTTAGATTTTTAGAGCATTTTAATCTTTTGGTTACTGAGACTTTCTTGACATGAGTTGGTGTTGAACTGGCCAAAGGCGATGAACTCATTAGTGATTCACTAGCAAGAATAGAACATTTATTAGACGTCTCCAGTTGAATAATCAGTGGCGTCGTCAAATAACGAAGAATTAGTATTAGGTAAGCCACAACTCCAACAAATCCAATTGCAATTGTACTGTTAAGAGAAAGATACGTATTCGTATTAACATTCTGACAATTTGCGTGAAACCACTTGTTACAAGAGTCACAGCATACACCTCGTTAGCTCCACCTTACAGGTTTATTGCATCACCGCAAGGAAATGCAGAAGCAGGTCCAGGATTTTTTTCAACATCACCGGAACATAACAAGGTTATCAGCAAGTACATGGCGATTGACTTAGATTTATTATAATTTAGGGTCATCTTAGACAATGTCTTAACATTTGCCGAAATTAAGCATATCTTGTTGAACGCAATTTTTGCATTATATGTCTGAAAGTATTTCAGAATTTCAATTTCATTTTCATATTCGTTCTTCTGAACATTTGATACAAATTGTTACAAAGTACAACAGAAGGAGAGAAGTCAAAACGAAGTTTGCCATTTCTTATGACCCTATCACAATTTAGGAGTAGATCTAATAATTAACTGATACCTTTTGCTTCACACCAAGTAGAGCACCTAGAAAAACCCTTGACTATTGTCTTCTATGAGCATCATGGATGAGAGAGTCGCGATTTGCGAGTTGGATTTGCGAGTCGCGAGTTGGATTTGCGAGTTGCGAGTT
>JAQIWG010000647.1:0-30962 GCA_034695025.1 Chamaedrilus cognettii
ATGTACCTTGTATACTCTCACGATATTGTCTTCCGTGGGCAATTATAGCCATAAGGCTTAATCATTCCCTGTTATCTTCCTCGAACACGTTCGCAGTCCAGCCATGCATGACTCTCGTTAGACGTCGCATTACTTCTACAATCTTTACTTTTATCGAAGCCCTGTGTGCGTTTCTTGCCTCATTTCTATCAGTTGAGCCATGAACAGAACAGGGGCAAGAGAGACCAGATGCTTCTAGCAATGATTGAATTTGACAATCCGTGAGAAGATTAGCCTATTCCTTTTAGAAATTATTTGCCAAATCGAGTTCCGAGTGAGCCAAAGAGATGTTACAATTGGCAATCATATGCTTTAGTGGTCGTAATTTGGGTAATCTGTGAAAAATCTGTACTTTGAACAATTCGGTAGTACAGGCCTATAGGCGGTGATATATTTGAATTTAAACGATCAGAAAAAATCCTTGGCTTTAGTGAAGCTTAGTCACGCGTGATTAGACAATAATGAAGTTACGACGAATATCCCATAACTGAGGATGGCCTGCTACACTAAATGATTTCAGATTTAGCCTATCTCATGGGAAGGGTGTCATATAAGGCGCTAGTGTGTGATGACATGTTCTAAATCATATCACCTGACGATCCTTTTCTACCGACTCGTACTAAATAAACTGCATAACAATATAGCATGATGCTTGCTTGCCTGAGCACGCTGCTCATGTCATAACACATTTATTGAAAAGTTACGGTGATATCAAAAACCACTTCTCGTATACAAGCTATGACCGTTGAATGTTCCAATAACTATAACGCTGTCATCGGCCATACGACCGTGATTATGGTGACGGGGAATAAACGGGTGAATCTTTATCACGGCTCTCTTTCCCGGCCTCCCACGGTCCCACTCCCTACGACAAAAATGTGGCTTGCGCAGGTGGAACTTGGATTTAGTAAATCTCAGTGGTATCTTGAGAAGAACGAAGGAGCGCAAGATAGATTAGAACGAAGGAGAAACCGAACTCGTAGAGAGACGGAAGTCGCATAAGAGCTGAATTGGAAGAAATGTTCTCGTGGCTTCTGAGACGAAATTACAAGGAAGCAAAAATGTGACACACGGCAAATGTTAATAAATTGGACATCGGTAGGCCTTAATTTTAAATTAATTGTGTGAGATCGAAACCGGTTTCATAAAATAGCATTGCAGGCACGGTTTCGCTGCAATCTGCTGTTTAAAAACAAACCATCAATGCATACGGAGGGGCGCAGTAGATAGGCCTAGCTGTTTACGTTAACACTCTGCGTTTTCTTTCCCTTGTGCTATCAGGCATAACAGTACTGTTTTGTTCAGAACTGAGTCTTTGTCGCGTCGTTCGCTTGCACAGGCGCGTTTATAATAGGAGATAGCATGCAAAAGTATTTTTTCGCTCATTAGACGACGCGTCTGCCACGCTTGTCTGCTTTGAAAATCAATTGAAACACGGCTATGGAGGGCGGATGAGTGATTCTAATTAATTTCAAAGCATTCGGTACGCATTAAATCGTCAGCGCGGCGGTGAAAATAGGCCTGCTTGAGTAGGTCTAGCTGCCGAGGACGGGAGATCGGATGAAAATTTGCAATGTTAGGGCCCATGGTAAAGTACAATATGATGCTAGTCTCGACTGAAGTCCTGTGGTTAAAGAGTGTCTGCTGCTGGTGTAGAAAGCATGTTATATGTTATACATGTATCTGAATGAAATCGTCCAACTCAATTTTGTTATCTACATACAGGGGCGTAGACAAGGGGGGGTATAAAGGGATATATACCCCCCCAAAATGTTCAAAATATATGTCAGTATATACAGTACCCAGACCACAAATGCAATTTAGTTGTTCATTTACTCTTTACATTTTAATACTTCATAATGTTGAAAATTTATACCCCCCCAAACTGAAATTCTGGCTACGCCCCTGTCTACATATACACTATTATCATTTTGATAGAAATCAATCGAGTTTCTATACTTATAATCGTCTGCTTATTAGGTAGAATTAAATTTTGTTCTGATTGTAGTCTATCGTTCCTAGTACTTTATGCTGCGCTTGCTGAAAGTTTCAGATTGACCTGCTGCAGCCTGATCACAGTGATCAGTCTGACAACAGTGACAAAATCGTCGTTGACAAAAGATTGTAAGCGCAATTCTATTTTATTTGTATTTCTTAAATGGAAATGTTATTGGTATATATAATTTGATTATAATGTGAGCCATTTCCATTTTGTATGATGCTCGCATCTAAATGTAGATATGTAGGCTACATGTGGATCAAAAGTAGCTTCGGAGGTCCCTTGGGTTTCGCGGCGACTTGAGTAGCTCACTTGGCCCGAGTTACGTTTATAACTTCCAATTTGTCGATTTTCTGTTACGCAAGTTACAGCCGCCGTCGCTCAAGTAACGAGTATGACTTCGGGCCTAAGTCGGGTCACATAGAATTTCTTTACCAAAGAATTTCCTTACTAAAGCATTATTTGCTCCCTGGTTCCTTCCTCATAAAAATTATGGGCGATTCGCTTTGCTTTTCGTCATCTTAGGAGAAATTGCAATGAGCGATTGTAAAATTTAAAGTTTTTTTTCATGCTGACCGCGCAATTATTGCACATAGAGCAAATTTAAGACAACCTTAGCTTGATATGACTCGGATTTTAGTTTGTATAGTCACATTTTTAGACTGCACATAGTTGAAGAGAATGATGGCATCAAAACAATTTATTTTTTTCTTTATTTTAAGTTTAACAAGAAATCCTTGATAGGGTTATCTATTATTCATAGCTCAGTTTGTGGGACTGTTTGTAGGCTTGTTCACTATTCATAGATCTGTCTATACTGCATGCAGTACGCCGTTTCAAGATACAGCGATCGTGTACTGCACTGGGGCGTGCATGTACTTGGAGCGACTGGCATACAGAGACTGCTACGAGCTTTGTCACTGGTCAGTCCGTACACGCTTGCAACGACTACCGTGTCCGTTTAAAACATTATTGTTATTAGTGTCCACCAGCTGTTGTTTTCCTCTATAGCCTACGGCGGATAGCCTAGCCTCTATGCGGACGGATATGGTAGGCTTAACGCTTCAACTGCAACTTCTCTACTGCACTCCACCCTAATGGATGATTATTTGCAGGGCTGACGAAATTAAGCACCTTTGCCAAGGGTGCACGAAGTGACTCAAAATCTTTTGTCCCTGCTGGGAATCGAACAGACTCTCTGCCACACTCGCAATCCAAAGTCCGCGACTTAGATCACTCGGTCACAACGCTTCGCCTTTGCTTTAATGTAAATGCCTGTAAGTTTAAATGAATATATGACTTAGTATCTAGTGCAGCTTAACTTTTTAATTACTTTTATTTGTGGTGATACGCAGGCTTATCTGTACTTGTAGCGAATTAACGCTTAATGTCGTTATAGTAATTACCCAGAAAAACTCTTGAAAATGAGCACTCTTTGACTTCATTGTATCATTTCTCAAAATTGTTGAATTTTGACCATTGCAGACTACGCCTCTAATTTAATGCTTGTAGTAGGCTAGTGTTTGCGTTTTTTACGTGCTTTCACAATTCACAGGTACAGATGTAGTTGATACTATTATACTATGGTATTTCATTATAGCAACAGTTTTATGACCCGTTTGACGTTTCAGGGACGGAAAGATTCCATCGCCCTGGACCCAATTCGATCGTGACCGAGCCCGATCGAGACTAAACTCTCCCTCCGCCTCAAGCCAGGACTCACTCTCCTACAGAACAGGCTCCCACTCTCCCAGGGAAGGCGACGTTATGATAGAAACCGCCTACATGCCAAGCCCCGGCAGCGACCGCTACCGGAACAACGGAAAAAGTAGAACGCGTTGGGGCTCCAGCGGAGGGAAGGGGAATAATGACGTCATTAATCAGGCGAGTGACGTCATCGGGCGCGGTGGGCGACTGCGCATGGGCGCGAAGGTAAACAAAGATGGCGGCTCGTTGGGTTTCCGGAAAATTAGAAAGAACTCCGGCAAGTGCCATTGCGAATGAGTCGTTGGCAAGGATGTTGATTTCTCGGGGGAAAAATGCGCGATGTGGCGTTTAAATGTAATTATCTATTGCAAGATTGTTGTCTCTACAATTTGGAGAAGAGTTCCAATGAGATAAACATCTCATTGGAACTTTCCACCTAATTGCGGCGGGCGAGGTCTAACAAATGTGTATGAATAGCGGTTTTGAATATTCAGTTTCGGTTTCAAATCTTTCAATAATTAATTCATTGTAATTTTGGAATGTAAACTTGTGTTAGAATGTCGTCAAATCAATGGCTGTAAATACCAAGTTAAATTAGAACATTGGAACGAAATTAAATGCAAAATAATTTAGGGTTGGCAAATCAAAGACTTTCTGTAGGTGTAATCGTAGGCCTAATTATTTGTGTCAGCTTTCAGCATTTAGCACGGAGACTTTCTGTGGGTGCAATCATGATTTTTGCATTTCATCTCCCCATGATGTGGTTGAAATGATTGCAAGTTTAGTCGTTGATTTTCGTACATGTATATTTTTGTCATCTATTTTTCAGAAAAATGTAGGTCACCGATTATGATAAGCCTACCACATTAAATACCGTCGTGTAGGCCTCAGTATAATTCTGCCATCTCTCCAGCTTTATGCTGTTGCAAATTGTATTGTCACATATTCTCGCCATTTTCGCTTCCGGTGCCATTTCTAGATGAGTCACTACTTTGACAATCTGTAGTTTTCCTACTCAACGATCTGTTGGAAAGTGAATGCACGAATATTAGTCACTTAATGGTTACTTAACATTAGTCACTATGGTCTCTGTCCGTTTTTTGTTAAAATACACCAAAATATTGTTTATTGGCTTACTTACTTACTGCCTATTTGTTGGCTAACCTTTTCATTGGACCTTCATTAGCAACACACTAAATTAAAGTAGACTTCATGCTATTTCAAATTGTGATTCTACGACCTTTTGAAGATTTCCATTGTCGGTTTGTTGTTGCCTGTATAATATTACTTCAAGTCTATTGTGTATCAATTAGATTGAAATTCATTTTATTTCATTGAATAGAAAGTTAAACTTTACTACGTAGGTCTATGCTATACGGCCTGTGCCAAAACTATGTAGGGACCTTTATATCATCCCTTTATATCAGCCTAAGTTTAAATTTTTTAATTCGAAAGCATTTAACAAGATCAGTTCATTGAACTGTTTTTGTATGAGAAATACTGTAAAACATGAAATTATCGTGCGCATCCCATGTTGGTAATTTTTGCGAATCGGTAGAACTCGCAAAAATTACGTGCGAGAAAATTAAACTGCAGAGGCTGTATATTTTGGGCAGCCCTCAAAAAATGTGAAAATTATGCGCCGAAAATTTTTTTGAGGCAAAAACCGCCAAATAAAATGCTGTGAAAATTTCATGTTTTATAGTAATGTTATGAAATAAAAATGGGTCATCTTGTATATACAACAAAATATGAAGTGATATTCTTCTTGTAAAGTCCGATTTTAAGTTAAATTTCTATTAATTAGAAATCTAAAGCGCGAACCAGAGAAACTTTTTGCATGCACATTTTATTGTCCAGATTACCAATAACCAAATGTGAAGGATCATCTACCAAAATACACATAATTTAAACATTGTATTTAAAATAAACAGCTCAGTTAATCTAACATTAAACACTGTTACAGCAAAAATGGCGGTAAAATAGTAATCATAGCATGCTACACATTAATCCAATTCAATACGATATCTCAAAAAACAAGAAAACATTACACAAATTAAAAAAGTGCCATAGGCCTATACTTCACACACAAGTGATATTACAATGTATAAAATTATCTTTAGTACTTACAGTAAACTGAGAAATGGCAGAATCCAAAAATTTGATGACAAGTAGAAAATGGTTTGCCAGTAGGAGTACGCAAAACAAATGATTTAGGATGCTGCTTACATTAAAACTAACAATGGCAACAATAAATTAATAACCGATTTCCTTTTATTCATCATTGTATCCGGTGTTTTGGTAATAAAGGAGAGACTTGTGCTTTGAACGGCCAAAAGTCTTCACAACCGAGAAAAATTGAAGAAGCTAGAACCACTCGAAAAATTGCCACGGTGTAGGAACCGTGTAAAACACAGACTATTATAGCAGCGTCATATAAGTATACTACAATCATTGCCTCGCACACAGACAGAATACCATCATTAGTGGAACACAATAATTAGCTACAGCAACCACATTGTATACGTTATAACCGGAATCACATTTGAATGGCACTTGCACTGTAGAAAACTTAATAACGTCCGCAACATTTTAAACAAGAAACATGAATACCATAAAAAATATCTTATAGTCAAACGAGCACGCTTAACCGATAACCGCAAGACTCTTACGCATCTAAAAATCTGAGAAAAATTCAGCATTTACAAAAATAAAAATGTCAATACAGAAAAATAGTGCAACACACATGTTAGACACCGCAATGCAGCATACAGGCAGCCCAGCTTAAAGTTTCAGCTGCATATGCACACATCAATGTATACTTACAATCAGTTTCATCAACATGACTTAAGAAAACCATTAGAGAACATTATTTGTTGATCAACATTTGAATCAAGTTTACAAAATGTGGCAATGAACTAATATCTTTATCCAGAATTGACCCGCAATCAGAATTGGCTTCATAACGTAGCAGTGACAGATAATCGGCACAAAATCTAGGCTGGTTGTCTTACAGGTAAATTATACAATTTGACAATATAACAATGCAACATTATCCGTACAACCGTCACTGTAGCTAAGGCATATGATGGTCCCGATCACGTCTTCGAACTTCGAAATGGACTTTAAACCCATTATTATTTTTATTTTTATTAATGGATCGCTCAGCACTGCTAAGATGCCTGAATCAACTACTGAGAATTGCGCGGAACAATTACGCAGAACAACGCAATCTCTTCTTCAATAATGCGAACAACTATATTGCACACATACCCATGCAATCTATCCATCTAGTGAAAAATTATCATCAACATGTATGCTCTTAAAAAAGCAATGCCTAAAAACGGCGAAGCAAGCACAAATACACACGTATACCTGTGGCAAGGCACTCTATTGCAATGCATAAAACCAAAGCTACAACGTCATGGCGTCAACTCAACTCAACAGTCAACTCAATCAAAGAATTTGGACTTCAATAAACCTAGAAATGAACTCGTCGAAGCTGAACGGCACACAGCAATGGGATTGTCAGAGGCAGCGAAATGAAGGAATTAAAGCTATTCTGCCATTGGCTGCAAAAACTGACTGAAATCAGTTTAATTCTAGACAGCCAATAGAAGCCCACCTAATAATCTATGCCGCCATTTTGCTGCCGCATGATAATAACCCTTTTTTGTTGTCGTGTGCGACAGCAGCTAGATTACAGGCGTAGCCCTTTAGGTTGGTAGTAGTCCAAATTCTTTGGACGCGATATTATGAAAATAG
Source organism: Chamaedrilus cognettii (assembly GCA_034695025.1). NCBI lineage: Eukaryota > Metazoa > Annelida > Clitellata > Enchytraeida > Enchytraeidae > Chamaedrilus > Chamaedrilus cognettii. The sequence goes on from JAQIWG010000647.1 coordinate 7,511, forward strand.
CAGTAATAACAATTCAAAAAGGTACGCCAACCAACATTTGCATATACATCATACAACTACAGGATTGTTGCAAAGAAAACATAGATTTAGGCAATGCGAGATTAATCAATGATATATAAACCAAGAATAAAACTAAGGGCTGGTTTCTCCAACACAGATTTAATGGTGATTCAGGATTTAACCTACTAATTCTTTCATTTCGCTTTTTGCATAGGCTAAATCCTGAACCACCATTAAATCCGTGTTGAAGCCACCAGCCCTAATTGATTTCAAATTGAGTATTTACGACACTGTTCAACATTTAATATCAACGCCTAACCCACGGCTTTCTTTAAGTAAGCAAGAGGCGAAGCTTTCTTGACAGCAGCAAAGATGTTGAAACTAGAAATCCTACACGGCAATTTATATGACAGAGCCGTGATTGAATTGATCACTAATTGTCCCATGGAATATCATCAAATCAAATTTACATACAAGACCAACAAGAATTGTTAACTATGCAGTTGTCCGGTTACATAAATTATGCTTGGTTTTTTGATACATATTACATTATAATTGCATATCTTCAATTAGCAATTTATTTTTAAATGTGCACAAATATCCATTGGCTCGACTAAATGTCGTTTGCATAAAACATTGCCTGCGATCGGTTACTTTTGACTGGACCTGACCCACTTATAAATCGCAGAGATATCAGTGCATCAAAAAACGAAGCATTATTAGCAAATTTACAATGGCAAGAAGTAAATTGTTGATTCAACAAATAAAACTGACATACAGTTAATAAGTTTACATCTTTAAATTTGCAGTCTCAGACATTGCAGCCTCAAGGATTAACATACTCATATTTGATAAATTTTGAACCGGCGTAATCGTCAATTTTTAAACACAGAATATCATCTTAAAGCAAGAAAAGAGCGATGTAAAACATGTAAAATTGTTTTTAGCGTTACGAGTTATAATAGTGCAAAATACAGTAGAGCGACATACTAAATATTGAGGCGTTTTAATATTTTAGGATTTAAAAAAAAAATCGCACTAAATCATCAAGATTACAAAAGACCATTAAGCAGGTACGATTGCAGTTTACAAATCTCATCCAAGCTATCCGTGGCTACATCAAATTTGGCATAAACTGATCAATTAACTCAACATCTGACTGATATTAACTCTGTAAAACTCGCTGTCAATATCATAGCATTCTTACCTCTCCATTTGCCAAGCGCTACAATTCTCTTTCATATATGGTTCAACAGTTGGATCAAAGATTCAACAGTTCGATCAACGATTAGCCTTTATTTTTGTCATCGTTCACAAAAATATACAGTTACATCACATTTCAGAAAATTATTTGAACTTCTGTTCAATTATAATTCGAGATCTGTCGTTTCAGTTTTCAAAAAGTTCAGTCTTCATTCAGTCGATCATTTTCGTATATCATTAAGAAATAAATCGTTGGTCTAGGTCGGCTTGAACTTGTTGAGGAAGACCTTGATGGTCCCGTTGTAGTCGGCCGAGACGAGCACCTCCCCCCTGCCACCCAATGCGCTCGCGGGATCATCAGGGTCAACGACCGCAAACTGGGGTCGGATGATGAGCTCGGGGCACGGCGCGAATATCGCATTGGTCACCACTGCGTCGTGCGCTGAACCAGATTACAGCACACTTAATTTAGAATTGCCACTTAGTTAAGAAACAGTCTGCATGCTACTATGCGCTATGATACCATGCTAATATGCGCTATGCTATCATGCTACTATGCGCTATGTTGTCATGCTACTATGCGCTATGCTACCATGCGCTATGCTATCATGCTACTATGCGCTATGCTATCATGCTACTATGCGCTATGCTATTATGCGCTATGCTATCATGCTACTAATAGCCTATTGAACATTCTGCTATTATTGACAGGGTAAAATTCAGAAAATTACAAGGTAGAATTTAGCGAAAATAATACGTAAAAAATGTTGGTTGAATCCAAATTGTACGCCTAATTTGAAACAGACAGGACAAGACAGGAAACAGAAAACGCGTGAAAATCGACTTTGGTGGAGCAGGCTTACGCGGATTTTAAAGGCAAACAGTTGCACTACACCTGTTTCAGACGAAGCAGGCATAACGCTACACATGTTTTATCAGGGCTAAACTTATCCCTAACTATTGACTTTGTAAACATCATGCTACTGCTTGTTTTGCAAAATGATAGCATACACGTGCACGTCGTGCAGCTATATCGTCAAATGATCGATGTATACAGGACACTTCCCAATGTAAATATTTAGTCAAGAAATATAATATAATAAGCATAAACCAGTTCACCAATAGAGAATTCAAACGATACTCCTCAAAAAAACACATACTAGAGAAAAATAGGACTGTTCGTCAAATTAGTAGTATAGGGCACGTCAAAAATACAGTTACTACTACTTAGTACTAATACCCATATATTTATAATTAAACACCAATAGTGATAATAATGATGAACTTAGAGACTATTTCGGCGTCCAGGGATGTCATCGGGGACCACAAATTTAACAATAGAGAGGCCCATTCTAGGATTCATTAGATCAGTAAATATTTCCAATAGATGAGTCTCACCCTTCACTCCCTCCCAAAAGTCGTTTCTGTCCCGGCGCGCCGACGAGAACTTGTAGACCTCGTGCTGAGTCCTCCACACGTACACGAACCGGTCCTCAGACCCACAGATGATGTACTTGCCATCGTAGCTGGACGCAGAAAATTAAACTTATTTATACCATAGTAGTTGCAGCACGATAGTGGTAGTTTAAAACACGCCCGCTTTCCAGAAAACATGGAACATTTGGTGGCGTACATAGGCTTGCCAGATTTTTGTCGTTCAAGTTTAAAACAAAATTACAATTTAAATTTTAAACCAAAATTAAATCGAAATTAATCAAATCATAATCAAAACTTATCAAAATCACTTATCAAATCAGATCATTAATAGTAATGTATCCGCTACGTAAGAAAATAGGCGCTGTGGTGTAGTGGTTATTGCGTTGGGACGCGAGTCCCAGAGACCTGGATTCAAGTCCCAGCACCGACAATGAAACTACAGTATTACACGCCCTTCAGCAAGGCTGTTAAGCACACAGTGTCTTTAGATGCTAACCCCGTGCCGGATCATTATTGATTGGTGTCAGGAAGGGCATCCAGCCATAAAAACCCAGCTCCAGCAGTCCTCAAAAGAGCGCAAAAAATAGTGTCAAACGTGTTTCAAACTGTGTGAAAACCTGGACATTAACAGAATAGACGAAAAAATTGCGATTGGTTAATTTTTTCTATAAGATTCAAACAGCCAGCAAGTGTACAGTGTACCTGAAGCTAGCCTTGATCTGACTGCTGCTGTTCAGACAGCCCTTGTACTTGCACGTCAGTGTCAGGTCACGAAGGTCGTACAGACGGATTCTGGAATCATTGGATGTGACGAGGATCTACCACACAAAACCATATTACGTAGACAAGGTTCGTATTACTGACATCTTCACGCGGTGTTGAATGAAATCAGCTTTAAAAATTATAGCAAGTTAAAGTTCCGGGTCACGGATTCAAATCCTGGTACCGCCAAGTAAAAACCATTGCATTACAACTTACTTCAGCTAGTAACACACATATTCTGGCTACTGTCGTCACTTAACAATGATTTACTATTCTGATTGGTGACAGTAAGGGCAATCCAGTCATAAAAAGCAGCTCCAGAAAACCTGTACTAACACAGACAGGTAGCAGAATAGGCATCAATTTTTTGAAATTATCAGTCAAATGACGATCATCATCGATATCATCAGAAATAGCACCTCTACAAATAAGTTCGCTGATCAGAGGACAGTGAGTGATAGATCATCATCATCATTTTGCATGCAGAACAAGTCAAAAGCAGTGTGAAATTACCTTATCTTCCCCCGGGTAGGGTTCCACTCCGGTGATCTTCCTCCCCCGCGCATTCTTCCCCCTCGTCGAGCGGACGTGGATCTGGGTGTAGTACTTGAGCTGCTGTCGACGCAAAGTAATTTTTTTGCTATTAATTTCAAATTCAAATTTTTTAATAGGTACGACAAATAATAATAGAATGTGTACACAGCGCTTCACCCCACTAAGATCGAGTTGAATTTTATTTTTATTAAAACAATCTGGGAATGAACGCAATGGAAATTTCTTTAAATCTGGAGTTTGCCTCCTCGCTGACTGGTAAAAATAAATAAGGTCTATCCAACACTTACAAGGAATTGCCTGCTCCTTATAAAGCAGGCATAGTGCTATTTTCAAGCATTCAAAAACTGAGTATGCCTGTGCCACAATAGTCCATTTAACGCTTAATGTCCGCTTCAAATTAGCCGTAAAAGTTCTCAAAAACCATACTTTTGGCCTACAATGCCCCACTCAACTTAACCCTTCAAATCATGACCGGCCTGTCGATTAATTCAATAAGTAAAATCAAAAAGAAAAAGGAAAGAAGAACATCGCAATACCTCAGTGGTGAAAAAGACACAGCGTCCGTCGTACGTCCCCACGACGGCAAATCTTCCGTTGAGGCAGAAGTTGGCCGCGGTGATGAGTCGATTGCCCCCAGTGACCTCGTTCCAGAGGGCAACCCGCTTGTCCGGAATGTTCCACAAACGCAGCTTGCCGTCAAGCGACCCGCTCAGGAAGTACCGGTCGTCCTGCAAAGATAGGATAGATCTTTAGTCACAAAATGTCAAACGCATACGATTAGCAACATCAGAATTCACATAAACTACAAACTACACACACAGGCGTGTATCCACAGGCTGGCGGCAACATCAGTTCGATCAGGGTGAAAAACAGAAAAGGGAACTAAGGATACTAGCTATAAATCCTTCATACATCTAAAGAGCAGCAATATTCAGTTCATGCATCATTATTACATTTCTATAGCAACAAGCTAACTATACAGCATCCTTATGAGATAGTTGCGCTGCATGGATACTGATTTAGCATGCAAGATCAAAAGACTTTTAATCTTTTTCTTTTCTTTTTCCATATTTATTGCTTCATTAATGCAAATAAGATGCAATTCAACGATAAGAAAGTACCAAGCACTAGGTTAAACAAAAGACACTGGTTCCACAAATTGTTTCCTATCATTTCCCTGCTTTCAAAGTGTAAAACTAAAATTTTAGCCGTATCATACCTTGGGGTGGAAGGCGATGGCGGTGACAAAGTCTATGTGTTGGAAGCAGCAGAGACACTCCTGGCGCGAGATGTGCCACAGGCGCACAGTCTTGTCCATGGAGGAGGAGAGCAAGAAATAATTCTGAACAGCAAACCACCGTTTGTATGAATTAGTTAGCGCTCACGTTGGAAGCGTTCGAAATCAAACCAAGTACAGAACTGTTTTCACAGTCATATCCCTGCTGTACGCTACAAAGTAATGAATTAACTGTTTCGCAGTACTTGTCCTTTCTAAAATGGATTGTAAAGCGCCATAGGTTTCTCTCTGGACGTATAGCCTAATGTTGCTCTAGAAAACTTACGCATAATCGTCGCAATCAAGCACAGTAAATAAACGAAAAGGCAAAGACCCTTTAATTCGACACAGCCTGTATTATGAGGAGCAGGCAAAAGGCTGCTGCTATTTCATCAGGGCTCTGGACGTAACAAAAACTTCACAAATTCTCACCTTGGACCAGGAGATGTCGAGTAGATCGGCCGAGTGTCCCTTGTACACGCAGAACGGCGATCGCATGAAGGGCATGTGTTCCCCATCAAAGTCCAGGGGAGGAGGGGGGCATCCAGCTCCCTCATCCACGCTGCCCCTCCACGCGTTCTCCAAGGGACAACGCTGGAAGCAAAATGAATCCAACAAACTACATTTTAAAGCATCCATTCTAATGCATGCCCATTTTTTGTCCAGGATTTAAATCCCATCATCATTAGCTCAGAAACCATGGACAAAAGCCATGCACGCAGACAAACAGCCGTACACGTTCACTCGTTCAGTAAAGCCGTTACACACACTAGTACCGCAAACTGTCAATCACCGTGCCGGGTAAGTTATTAAACTCGTCGGCATCAAAGGCTCGAAGGGCATTCAGTTGCTAAACGCAGCTCAGCAGTTTCAAAAAGGCTGAAAGCATCTATTATTGTGATAAAACAGGACATGCATAAGAATAGATGCCAAAAAGTCCGTGACCAGTAGTTTTCAAATACTCTGCAGTTGAGTGGCGTGAAGATTACCTCTGGCGCAGATCCGACAGGGGAGGAGAGGCCGTCAGGGGAGGAAGGCGGGGACGCACAAGCAGCTGTCAATCAAAAACAACATCGACAATTTAACCACCAATTAACAATTTGTATCGCCATTTAAATTGTAACTATTGTATCTTTAATTTTGTATTTCTAAAGGCAGCAACCACAGAGAAACACATGAAGTAAAATATTAACCCGAGTGGAAACAAGCAAAAGAATCACAATGCGCAACAATACATAGCCAGGATTTTCTGATTGAACACATGTTTTTGCTGGGATCAATGCACGAGCGTATCATCCAATTAAAGTTGATGCGGCCAAACCAGTGGGTGGGCCACAGATCCGTTGCAGGGGCCATGAACTCACTAGGTGGGGCCTGGACCCCCTGGTTACAGGCCGGGGCCAACATAGGGCAAAGACCATCTCTTCTCTTACTCGCATACTAATTTATAGTTGCAATTTTAGATGAAAGAAAGCTCTACGTTAGCAAGCAAGCATACCGACCCTCTGCATACTTCTGTCGCATGTCATCAAAGAAAGCGAACGCGTCCCTAAGCACCCAGACGCGCAGCACACAGTCCTGACCCCCGGTGGCAAGTAGGCGTCCGCAGTGGGAGAACTTCATCGTCCACACAGCACCCTGCGCGCCATATCGCATGCGTCAATCCAGAGCTATCAGACCTCAGCGGAGCTCAAGAAAATTGCATTCGTCACAGTGCCGGAACTTCATAGATAATAAACTCGACGATAGGTAGCAAATTACTTTAAATGCAATGGTTTATTTACTATTTGCACAGGTTATAGATAAAATCTAATATTTATAGATGATATACAAAATATATAAAATCACATGGAAATATATAGAGGAAATATACAAATGAATCTTCATTGATTAAACTCTCATTTCAATCAATTATTACATTTAGACCGGTTTTATACACAAAATTTGCACACAATTTTTCTGCTGGACACATCAAATTCATTCGATCAAAAAAAGTAGGTCAACATGTCCACACTTACAGCTCGACCGCCAATCAGCTCCTGGGCGAGAACAAGTAGGTCAAAATCATATGGGCCCTTGTGCGTATTTGATGACTTAACCTAAAAAGGAAGAAGCAATAACAAAATACGAAAAGCAAATAAGAAGTGAACCGTTAGCAGCCTACAACAAACAAAAAATATTAACATACGTCGACAAAGCAGCAGTCAGTATCCTTCTGCAAAAAGAACAACTGGCACCCATTTGACAATGCGCCTCAGACAGCGAGCTGAAATAGGCATCTATTTAAACACGCTTATGCCATTACTCTCAATTTTTTCCAACAATTCAATTCCGTCACTGAAAGCAGAAAATCACGCAACAACTGATTGTAAATGTATAGAATTGTGTCCCGCATAGAAATCGCACAGTAGATGGAACACAGTAAAATAGACCCCACAGCGCAACGATCTAAAGGTACTCATCAGAAAATAGTTTCACCTTCAAATCCAGATCCGAGTAAATGTAATTGTTCTCCTGCTCCTGAAATTTCCTCTACCTCTATCATAATATCGCAAATCAGGCTAACTATTACATTATAATATCAATATCAAGTACACACAGAATCAAAAATCAAATACAAACAACAAGCAAATAAAGGGTTAAATAATGATACATTTGAAACAGCTAATCAGACGCACCCGCCAGGTGCGCCTTGTATCCGAAGGTTCGTCATCGTCCGATTGGTTATCCTGAAACACTGCAATGTAAAAACATATTAATTCGTTTACACCTCAATATTAAATATTTACTCTTTTTATTCGCAGCAAGAAAGTACATAAGGAATTGTACATGATGAAATACAGTCAAGCATGAAATGCTGCTGCGTGTTATTTTTGCGGTTTTGAGGACTGCCCATAATAATAGCTTCAGCAGCTTTATTTGGTGCATGTAATTATCGCGAGTTTTGTCAATTCACGAAATTTGCTAAAATTAGCAGAACGCAAAAATTTCATGTTCTACAGTAAAAAAGCAGCGCCCAAATCAGCGAACAGTGGAAACTATTACAGTACAAGTCTCCCTAACAAATACTGAAAAACCAGTATTCATTCATTCTGTAATATAAACTCCGCTAATGATAATACCATCGCAATACCATAGCTTTGCTACAAAAACTCTATTTTACAATGCCTAAGTTCTAACACCCGGTAACAAAAGTCAGCGGCCAGAGTTACCATCATCAGCCTTGGTTTTCTTCTTGAGACCAGTCTTTGCAAACAGTCGTCTCAATGTGGTTCTGAAGACGACAAAGCAAAGGAAATTAAACACAATTATTAAATTGAGCTTTGAGCACAGCCCTACATCATCGGAATCTTCCCAACTGAGACAAATCCTAGCTTCAATCCTCGCCATACTAAACGAGGTAAAAACCGTTAAATACAATATAAAAACTGACAAATAAATAAATATTCAGTCGATACAAAATGCAAAAGGTCCTTTAAAACAGCTAACTCCAATCATCGAACACATTATTAAAATATATTGCGCAACAAAAAAAGTATCTACACATATGGCGACACCACATTGATTAATTCTCGCTAACAATAAAATTAACATTAGTATCTACAATAATATAATAATAGCTTTTGACGTCCATTCTAATGCGTTACATACGTGCATAGGCCAGTAATACCATGTTAACACAAGCTAGGCGTTTGTATATAGGAGCTGGGTCTTTATGGCCGGATGCCCTTCCTGTCGCCAATCAGAATAAGAAATCATCCCATGATTATCAGCAGGTGACAATTGCATGTAAAACAACCTTGCTGTTACCGAAGGTTTGTAACACATGATTTCCTAGTTATCGGCGCAGGGATTTAAACACAGGTCTCTGGACTCTCTGTCCGAGGCCACAATCACTACACCACAGCGCATTGCACAACAAAAAACACAAAAATACGGTGATACCATGCCGATTAATTCTAGCCAGGCAGCAAGACTAAAAAACAAAAAATTATTGCAGCGCATTGCATTGTCAAGAATGTAACTTTCTAAGCGTACTTCTTTTTCCCGCCAGGTTTGCCCGCCTTGGGCAAGGCCGCGTTTCTGGGGGGCTCTTCGTCCCCCGCGCTCCTCTTCACCTGACTCGGATCACTGCAACAAAATGACATGCATTGATAACACGACAGATATATCGCTGTCATTTACAAATGCACAAGTACAATTTTACACAATCGCAAAAAATCAATTGACAATACTACCCGCAGTTCAGTCCGGTTCCCGAATCAGACCCAAGCAAAGATTCAGACTTGCTTTATCATGGCCATATGAATTCTAAAATATTAAAGACAAGCGTCATCATACAATTAATGACTACTGTAGTTGTGCCAATAAGGCTAAACATGCACTTTCTATTGAGCATTCTTGTCAAAAAATTTTCTAAAAAGTCCTCAAAACTTGTACTCAGTACCAATACTCATAGCTCGACTCCCTAGTCATGTACTTAACAATCAGCAGTACTTGTACTCCTTGGTGCGGCGCATGATGTGCAGAGACAGGGGGTTGAGGCAGCGAGGCAACTTCTCTTCAGCCGCGCTCAGAGGCAGACTCTCACCCGTGTCCAGGTTAACGACTATCACCTGGTCCAATATTTCCTGTACACCGTGGCCCAATATTAACAGTAACTCGCTGCACAGTGGACACCGTGGCCCAATAATAGTAACTCATCGCACAGTGTACAGAATGCTGAAGTAAATTCCGCTTTTGACTGAAACCATTCTGCACATCAGGCAGACCCTATCGCCCCTAGAATCACCTACAAACCATTTGAATAAATGTTGCACTCAATACATTGTTCATAAATTTAATATTTTAACGACTATTCCTCTTCAGCATTTTGCCACATAGCAGAGGCATGGTAATCAAAATCTTAATTAAATAAAGACAGTAAAATATGTATATTAACTACAAAAACAAAAATGATCATTACAGAAAACAGAAAAAAAAAGCTAAAAATTTCATTTTAAACACAGCTATGGCACAAAACAGTGAAGCAGAAAAAGCGACAGACCTTATCTGACAGCTCTCGACTGCCAGAGTTTGATCGTAGTCGCTGAAGCGTGACCGGGGTAGTCCCTCTCTCTCTGCCATTCGCTGTTTCATCGGCAGGGCTCTTGACAGCGTGACGACCTTCATCCAGTGTAGCAAGGTCGGCACCTCCGCCAGTCGCAACAGTACCGGGCGCAGTATTTGGGTCGTAGCCGTACGGCGACCACCCGGAGCCGTCCTGAGTGATTGGCATAGAAATAAATACTGAGGCTGAGGCAAATGATGTCTTATCTGTGTAAACTGTACAGGCCATTTATCCAAGAACAGGCTATTTACGCTAGTACATGCTATTTACGTTAGTATATTACAGGCTATTTACGCTAGTACAGGCAATTTATTCAAGTACATACTATTTATCCAAGTTTAGGCCATATACGGTATTTAAGTTCTGGCTATTTATTCAAATATAGGCTATTTAATCAAATACAGCCTATTTAACCAAATACAAGCTATTTATCCAAATACAAGCTATTTATCCAAATACAAGCTATTTATCCAAATACAAGCTATTTATCCAAATACAAGCTATTTATTCAAGTACAGACCAGTATTTATTTACGTAGTTAATCATCTGTGTACAGTCTATTTATCCAAATACAGGTACAAGCATTTGAATCTATGCATCTATGTAAATTGTATGCGCTGTTGTAGTTACCTCCCCGCTATTTACTGCCCTAATCTCGTAAGCAGTAACGACCCGCTGCCCCCTAGTGGCACTGGGGAGATCAAGGGTCGGCGCAACCCCCTCCACCGCCCCCGGCAGCACCACGGCCCGGTCCAGGTCCCTCGTCAGGCTTGACCGGCTGGGAGGGGCAACCGCCCCCTCTCCCCCCCATTCCTCTCCTTCCCCCGGGGGAACTTCATCTGCGCCCTATAAACAAGCGGGAGGATCGGCTAGGCGTGAAATCATAAAATGTGCAGAAAGCGCTCAAATTTGCTGTGATAGATAATTCTGTCAGTTTTCATCTCCCAGCTCTAGGCCAATTGTATGTATCATAAAATAGCTTGGTAATTTTTCATTTCTTGCATGTCATAAAAGGACGCCCAAGCCATGAGTTTCAGGCACATCAAAGAATGTGAAAACTCTATTTCCTGCCTGCTTCGGAAAAATGCAACATTTTAAAATCTGTGCAGTCGCCAGTGTTAACATTATCCCTAAGATTCAAAAATAGCAGAAAGCACCTAAGGCAAAGAAATAATAATAAAAAATCTTTTACAAATACAAATTACTAATTTCCAAACAAATTACACGTAAATGCAGCCGCACCTCTGCACCGCTCTCTCTCTTGCCACTGTGTGGTGGCGCCACTGGTCGCGGGGGTGGTGTGCGCCCCAATGAACCCCCGCCGATCGACCACTTTGTGCTCCGGATAATATCTGGCTCATCCGCAAGACCGCACCCTTGCGCCGCATGGAAGGCCTCCGCCAAATCGCTCAACGCGACCGTGTTGGACGCAGCCAAACCTCCGGGTTCCCCAGACAAACTTTCAGTATTCTGACCGCAACAAGGCGATTGCGCCTCGATACCAGTCCTTGTTGGGACCGTCTCCCGCTCCATTACCCCCTGTGAACTCAAACTCAGAATATTTTCACCCCTTGGCACTTCCGCATCATTGAACCCTACGGAAACACCACCACCCCGGCCCACTTCTGCTCGAAAATGTCTCATCGCACTAGCGTCATCTGAGCCGCAATCATCGATCATTCCATCGACGGTCTTGCTGCTCGATTTATCTACAAACTCCACATTGGCGAGAAGATTTCTATCCATCGTACAGCGTGGAGCATATACACTATCTCCATCATCACAACCCAGTACCGCTACTCCCAAATCTACACCCAATGCCGCGTCGGGCACAAACTCCCCCCGAGAGCCAAGAACGAGAGCCGGGCAGCTCGGAGGGTAACGCGGCTCGACGTGGCTGGCAGCGATCGTGGCCATCATGACCGCTCTTCGGGAGACATCGAGGATCTCGCGCCGGTGCTGACAGACAGAGCCCTGCATGGAAACAAGACGCTCCGAGGATGAAGTGAGATGGAGAGGGGGCGGATTGACCGATGGATTTCCAGAGATTGGTGAACCTGATTGATATCAAAACACGATAACATTGAATAACATTAGTACGTAGCTTGCAACTTCATGTATGGCAGTAATAACAACAATAATAATATTGCGCTCTTAGTGAGTTTCGGCATCAAACGACGTCATCGTGGATCTCATTTGCGATAGCTTGATAGCAAGCGTGTAGCTTCAACATCCTTTATATCAACAACTAACAAATTTAAATCTGTCAACGAAACGAATCGAAGTCAAATCAAACAGAATCGATGAATCAAACAAAGTATAGACAACCAATGGTACTATCGTATACATTGTCTACAATACAGATTTAGACACAAAGTTTATAAACATACTCTCAAACCATAAGCCAAGAATGCGAATCACGCAGTCACTTAACTATAATTAATCTACATGCAGTAACATACTATACTAATTATAAAAGCATAAATAGAAGACTACAATATAATGAATTACAGACCCAAACCTTCAGAGGAAGTAGAGGGCGCATTTGGTGCTCCATAGTATACAACTCTACGCACTGACGCCAACCTCTGTTGATGCTCATGGGCCTCCGTAGCTTTTCTCTCCACTGCCTGCAGGCGATATAAACACATCAATGTCATCTTTTCATAAGCACATGCTTAATTGTAAACGGGAAATAACTGTATACACATGGAAAGGTTAAGCCTAAAGCAGCTTCAACTTAAAAATTCGAAAAACTATGAAGATATTGCAACATTGAGTAATTTTTTTCCTGTGCAAAGCAAAGCACTATGTTTATTTTTAAACATGGGAGACTGGCCGGCAGCGAAGAACACAAAAGAATTGAGAGCCAATAACATTTTTGCTGGGTCCAGCATTAAAAGTCATCCTAGCACTCCCTGGCCCCCTCCATGGCACTCGGTCTGCTTGGACGCACCGACTAAATCTCTGGCCTGACCTGGTGAAGAAAAAAATTTAAACGGCTTTGCTTCACAACTAAAGTGGCATATGAATAGCGCAAATTATTGAATCAGCTCATGAAGAGAACCAAACAAAAATCAAAATCATATTAACCCATAATCGGATATTTTAGTGTAAATGCACTTTGCGACTGCGCGACTTTGCTTAGCAAAGCATCCACTCCAGCCTCCTCCTCAACACGCAGCGATCCTCGACGAGTCTGTCTGGCATAGTGCTATTTTGAAGTCTTTTTCATCATTTTTCGTCACTTTAATGCAGCAAAACCAATGAGGTATTAAAAGAATTAAAACAAACTATACAAAAGAATTGAGCAAACAGTGCAATATGTTCCAAATAATGAATAATGTTCAAATTCACGGCCTATCGGCAACTCAAAATTAACTTTAAAGAAAAATTGTAAAGAAATTTTTCAAGAAAACAATATCGATGCGAACATCACTGGATATTGAACTATAGGAGACTTGCCAGTTTTTCTGCTCTTTCCCGCTCGCGTCGCTCGATATCATCCAGGTGCCTCTGGAGCTGCTCCTCCTCCAGCCGGCGCCTGGAAAACATTCAACAGAAAACCGCTAAATTAAAATTGCTATTAATTTGATTCCTTTTATTTTACAGGTGGAAATATTTATTTATCTTTAAATCAAGATAATGCGTGATCACACCAAATACATAATCGTAAATACGTAGATCTTTAATTGTAAAAAAGACTGGATAGAGTACAGAAAATAAAGGTCAAAACACAAAAAAACATCAAATTACGAGCGTGAATCGTAACTAGTAAAAATTAAACCATAGCATCACTAAGAAAACATATTCACTTTAAATATCGTTTTTGACACCAATTAAACTTGAATTGAAACAGTGCAGCAGTTGAGCCTACCGCTCAAGTATCTCTTGCTGTTTGGCGAGAACAAGGCGCTTCTCCTCCTCAATACTCAGCCCCTCCGACACTCCCTACAAAACAGCTTACCTGATAGATGCAAGTTAGCAATCCAAGTACAATTATCAATAAAGTTGCATTAATTATGGATGCTTTCCAGCTTCAAACTGACATAAACCAGTGTACATACATCATGTCTCAAAAAACTAACAAAAAATCACAGGGCACATTTTTCCTGTCGTTAATGCTAGAATCATGAATAGCCTGCATTACCAAGAGCATTAAGGCACTCTGAGCAGCATCAGGGCATCTGAAACACAAAAACAAAATACACAATTACTGTACGCTAAATTGTAACTCATTGCCCAAATAAACTTGAGCAGCAAAACAATTCTGCAAAGAAATATTATTAATTAAAACAAATCACAATCATCATAAAGTTGAACAAATGACATAAATCATGTTTATATGTTGCAAATTGCAATAGTGCTGTTAACGCATAAACGCACATGCCCTGTCATCTGTCTCCACTGCATTGTTAGTGAACTATATCAAAGCGATTCATTTCTTGTAGTGCCCGCATCTCAATTATTTAACATTTAATAGCAAAACAACGAAACCGTATCAATAACTAGTGCAATAATTCTGAAAGCTCCTAAAAAGCTGTGTACACTGAAATTATCAGTGTATAAGAAAAATACAATTTTGCAAGTCCTTAACAAGTGGCAACTGGCAACTAAGACACCCGAACCTTTCGGTTGCGCGGACAGTAATTGACGAAGTGACGGGCGTCGCGTCCTGAGCGTCAAAAAACTCCTCCGTGTCGTCGCTATCGGACATCATACTGAAGCTCGTCAAACATCTGGGGCTTCATTCAGGAAGCGATCTCATGACACTCTGAGTCTTAAGATTGTCTTAAGAGAATCTTAGAAAAATCTTATATTTTTATTGGAAACTCCGCACCGCCGCGCGCGAACCGAATGATGACGTCACGGCTGTCGGCGAATGGACTTTATTTGCTTTAAATTCCAGTTACGAATTCCAGGCTCAAATTTAAGAAATCTTAAGAAATGTAAATGAGGCCCCAGGCCTGTTAGGATTTCAATATCTGCAAACGTGATATTGAAAATCATAATTTTTTCATTTTGGCCATTGATTTTTTGCTAATAGAGGTGGGGTTTAATTTTAAGGACAGTTGTGTGAGTATCAAAGACTATTAGCGTCCGGTTTTGTGTAAGAGGGCCGCCATACAACCGCTTCCCCTTCTTTAGTCGCCTTTTACGACTCGCCCGGGGAGCTCTGGGCTGCAAGCCAATTCGTAGCAATTTGGTAAACCTTTATATAGCAAACCTTTATATTAAAATAAACAAATCTATTGACAAACCCAAAAACATTTTATAGCCTATAATAGCACTGTCCACGTTTCCGGTAAACAGACGCGCCAACGCACCTGCGAGGCTCGTTGTCGTCTATTCTTCTTCTTTAGGTCACCTGCGCAGAAAGGAAGTTGAAGGCTCATATTGCGGCGGCGACGGGATTAGATCATGAACGAATCCGTTGCGCATGTCGCATATTTGGAATTTGGCCGGCACGCTGCACGCCTGCATGTCATTCCTGACGGCCAAGCGGCCTGTTTGCATGCTGGACGGCCAGAGTATTAGTCTGCCGGACGGCCTACATTGCGTGTATGTCTATCAACGAGGACAACGTGCAGGGTGAACGGCGATGCCCAGTACCCGCTACCTTTGATTTCCTCGTCTCAAGACTCGCCGCAAGACGAGTTAGAAAATTGTTTTTCCACCGGGCCGATCTTCGCTGGTCGTCAAGGCAAACGGTTCTTAGGACGACCGGAGCGTCGCCCGACTACTTTTCGTCCGCGGCGGAGGCGCCGGCGGGGCATCTACACGGCCGTACAAGTTGCGCCCATGACGTACGAGATCGACTTCGCCAGTTAGAAGATAAAAACGGAAGGAGGGGCGTGCGTGCCTGCCGGAGTGGGAGATTAGTTGCATGCCCGACGGCCTGCACGTTTTCGTCCTCGACTGACGCTCCGCCAACAACGTGCTTGCAGGGTAAGCAACGGTACCTGTTTGAAATGGCCCAATTGCCCATCTGTACGCCTACTCTACCCACACTGCTATAGGCCTAATCTTATTATAGACATGGTTGTGATCTTTAAAAAATACACGAAGGCCTACCCCAAAAACTATTCTGCCTAAAACCTGTGATATTTTAACCTTAGCTCTACCTACCGTAGCTAACCCCTATACTAATTTTAAGCTGTTTGAATTACATGTACATGTATGTGCGCTCCTTCCCCCACCTCGCGCGTATGGCAGCCTAACGGTTATAGTGGAATGGCCTTCCCGTGCAATATGCATATGTAATTTTTTAGATATTGATTATGTTGGTCTAATCGTGAAATTAGAAAGTGTTTTTCTTGTGATTTTGGCCGCCCCAGATTTTTGGCTGGCCTCCCCAGTTCAAACTGAGTGTTTCGCCAACCACTATTGACTGATGTCATGGGGCAGACCATAATTAAGATAGAGAATTCAGAATAATTCTATAACGCAATTGGATGGTGCAGTTAAGTTGGTCAGGGTTTGGATTGTCCTGAAAAACATGAGGTTGATAATGAGTCGGCCTATTGAGAGAGAACACATGAAGGATTTCTGAAATTCTCCCCTCCCTTCCCTTCCCTTCCCGCCCCGCCCCGCCAGTTCTGCACGAGAGGGAAAAAGTGTCCACGAAGGCACACTATTGCGGTTGTGACCGCAATCGTGTCACACATCAATTGCGTGGCCTCCCCGTGGCCTCTGACAAAAAAAATTGCAGCCGCCCCTGCGCGTACGTAAGAAATAAACAAGCCCTAGCACTTAGGTCTCATAAGTCATAACACTCACATTATCGAAGGAAGATCCCATGGATTAGTTAACCGCAAAAACCCTCACTGAAATTTTTCAGCACATCTCTATTTTCTAGAACATCTGATGCTTTCACGGCGTTCTTCAATCGCCATAACATAGCGGTGAATTGCCTCAGAACGTTGATCAACGCACTAACAAACAAAGCAGATCAGAACGCAACACTATTAAACAAACACAAGGCGCTAATGAAAACGATACGATAAATGTTTATACGTAAAAATATCTGAACATGATCTTAAAGAGAGCCTAGACCTACATACTGTAAAACACAAAATTATCGATGCATGTAATTTTCACCAATGTTTGGCAAAATTCGCGAAAATTACATGCAACAAACATGAAGTTGAACAGGCAATCCTCAAAAATGAAAAAATTAGATGCAGCAAAATTTCTAAAAGGCAAAACCGCCAAAATAACATGCAGGAAAAATTTCATGTTTTACAGTAAACTGCTACTCATAACTACAATCAGGTTCTACATCAAATAATGAAAATAAAAAATAGTTTACTGGCACACATTTTTACGCTCTCTACAAATCATATATATAGTAACTAAAACACAGAAATGTTAGATGGTATTATGGTAATATGAATACCATGTTAAAGCGTAGAGTGTTGAACACAATAACGTGAGAATATAATTTGAGACTCGCTTCCTTAAAACGCTGTGTAATAAAAACAGCGTGCAGCTACTGCACCAGGTTGACGTAACTATTGTAATTCGCTATGCTGCGCTTCAGAATATCCGAACATGGTCCGAGCACTCTCTCGAAGCGTGATCGATCCATCTTGACGCACTTAAGGGGGCCGCTAGCGACAACTGTCGCAGCGCGCGGGCGATCCAGCAGCAAAGCAATCTCACCTGCAACAACAATAGGAGAGTGATTAGTTGCAGGTCTTGCTGACTATCAGCGCCATTTCCATTATCTTGTTATTGCATCAATCTTACATTAATCAAGACACCCTACGGTAGAGTCTAGGACTAGAATTAATTTACGGGCACATACGGCCGTTCCATCCCTTCGATCCAAATTGATGAAGGTGCGACTTAACTGTGATGTTAAAAGCGATCAGCCTACTATAAATAAAAAATTCATAAGAATTAATTAAAGCTTGGCTGCATAGTATAATAATAAAATGCGGATACAAATTTTTTAAATCATGGGGTAATGAAATTTAAAATATATGCTTCAGTTTATTTTAGAAAGTGAGCTCTAAAGACTGAAGCAATTACCGAAATAATCAGAAGGTCCAAGTTTTCCAACTTCCACTTGTTCTTCACCATCAGCTTTCTTTTGCAGCACTATCGCCGAACCCTAATCAAACCAACCGCGCACGGAATTGAAGTACACAGCATTTCCTAGTAACTGCAAATACGAAAAATTGTGGCAGCAGCCATTTTCAGTGTGATCAGATCCAACATTTTTCAGAATGTCTAGAGAGCGTGAAGTGACATAGATTCTAGCCTGCTACGCTAGACCTTGAAACCACTGTATGAGACCAGCGCCTGGCACTCATGCAGTTCATATAGTGCAATAAATATAGAAGTGTATGAAAGAGCTTTAAAGGTTCCAAAAAATTATTTTATTTCGTTAATGAACACGCTTGAAAAAAGTTAACGCATCAAGACGCAAGTATGCATCGGCCGTCATCTTGGATATTGTAAACAAAAAGCAGACAAGCGTCTCTTTGTTCAAAGTGTTTCCCTTGAAACATTAGACCAGTACTCTACATTCAGCACACACGGTCCCCAATGACATCCTCGTAGGCCGAAACGCACTTTGAACTCACTAATAGACAATTACCATCATTACGGGCAGGCGTGGATATAAGCCTTTCAAAGTGTGGAGCCGCTTTACCGTATGTTGCTCCACACTTTTTGTTTTGTGAAACAGTTCACGAAAAGTGTGGAGCAATTTTTTTTAGACACAATTCTGGTCATGCATGAATCAATATTGAAAAATAGTGATCATTAATTGGTTTTAAATTGTATAACCTCTTTACCGATTCCTTTTCGTGTCCATACACGAGGCTAATATGATTCTATTTTAACTTGCAAATGCAGAATTCAGCATCGTTTTACACGTAAAAGAAGCCAGGACAATCTTCAACCAATGCCAGTAAGTCGCACATGGAATAACAATAAATTTTATGCAAAAATTCTTCTAAACGGACGTACCTATGCCGAGATATAACAATTATTTAAAGGAAGCACGCGGTTGGCTATTGAAATGACCAATCAACACATGGATAAAATATAGTAGCATCAAAATGTCAGCGTCACCGCTAGCTTATTGAACGTCTATCAGTAGCAGGCAGTCACAGATCGATCTGACAGCGTTGTAGTGTCATAGCATTTAGGCACGTACAGTATGACTATCACTATATAATTTGACCAGTTAGGCAGGTCAAACTAGGATCAATACTATGAATGCGGTTACAGCTTTTGATCAGTAAACTTACCAAAAACCCGAAAGAGAGGCTTCACTTAAAATGCTAGATTGGTGTAGTGCATGGGCCAATATTTAAATAAAACTTTTCTTGATTTGTCATTTGAAAAAAAACTGTAAACATAGTAAAATTGAATATTTCACTTGTACGCCATGCTATGTACAGTTGGCCCGTCGACAGATCAATACGACATTGCATACATGTACAATCAGGAGTTGTCACTTTATTGACAGCAGCAGTAACTGTCGGCATTCTTACACAGCAGACGGTGACAGTGATAATACGTATTAGCGGATAGGGCCTACTGCACTATTCCAAGCACTACGCCTGTCACAATAGGTTGTTACTTTAGTCGACATTCGACAGCCGCCACGATCTAATATGAACTCACCGAGTCCAGCCACCGGGCTGATTCAGTTGTCGAGACCAGTGGGAGCCCGTACTATTATCGCTGCGCGCTGTCACTTAGGCCGTATGACTTGCGACGCAAACAAACATTGCATCACGCACGATGGTTTCTCAGGCTGTGATCCGAAAATACAGCTGAAAATTTCCCTGCGCTACAAGTTGCCGGTTTTAACAACTGGGTCTACTAGACTGGCCTATTGGCTAACGGACACTCCGGAGCCAAGACGTTGTTTTGAGATTCGACTGATTTTAAAATCTGCAATTACTCCAGGAGAGTGAATCACAATTATGGCGATGCACTTTGAACTTTTGTATCGCAAATGACCCCAAAGTCCATCGCAAACTGTGATGCGACACCGCATAAATCCATCCCTGATTACTGGTCCATATTTATGAGACCCAGAGTTTTTACCTCCGTAATGATAAAGAAATCATCTCCAGGATCTCCTTGTTTAACGATCTCCTCTCCATCTGCAAACTGCACTGGCTCCAAGGCATCGGCTACCGTCAACCTCTCCCACTTGTCCAGACTCTCTGCAACGTTCACACACAAAAACAAATTTTTAATTCATGTCAAATCAGCAGTCCAGTAGAGACACCAAAGTATTTTACACATCTCAATAATAATAATAATCATAGGTTTAGAGTCCGTTTCGGCGTCTAGTGATGTTATCGGGGACCTGCCTTTGCCGTGGGCATCCATCAAACGATTGATGAAAACGCAAGATAAAGGGGCAGGAGACCGGGTCATATTTTTCCATTTGCCCTTCCAGGAAAAAATCTATTTATGGTGAAAAAAATACGTTTTCAAACCAGAAAGGAACAGGGGCAATGTAGGACAACAACGGAGTGAGAGAAGAAGGGAGTTCCAAATGGACGGTGCAGCAAAGCAGAGAAAGCAATGGCCATTAGCCGCTCCCCGCATTACCCCCTCATCCCTTCTATTGCCCCCTCATCCCTTCCATTACCCAGCTCCAGCAGTCGTCACTAGGGCGCAAAACGTCTAACCAATACGAAAACAGAGACATTCACAGAATAAATCACAAAAAAACGATTAGTTTTTAGTTTAAGCAAATTGTATCATGAACATCAATATACGACATAAACGTCACTCAAACGTTTAGTTAAATTCTCGACTAAACAATTGGATATAAAGCACCGGTAGTAACTTACTACACTCATATCTTACCAAGAATAGAAACTTTGCCGAGAAATTCTTCATACATTTTACGCTTGCGAATAGTACTCCCCTAGAAATAAAAAAAACAACATCAAAATGACTAGGACTTTATACTAATATTAATTCAGGTCTCCGCTCAGAAGTAAATTGTCAATTCGCACTTATCAACACCTTTAAGACAATAACTACGAACACAATTCCATAGATTTGTGTTAAGCCTGTAAGCATATTTTTGAGGGTTGGGCGCTTATAATTTATCAATAGCATGTTTTTAGATTTTTATGGCTAGTTGCTAGACCTCGATTTGAGTGCGATATATGTGCGATTTAGTGACGCAGTCCGATTTAACAAAATTTTCTGTTGCTGGACCTCGATTTGAAGTGAGATTTAGCAATCTGCGAATTAATTTCTAAAATCGCACATTTATGCAATTTGAAGTGCGACTTAAAGTGCCAAAACATCGAAACGTCAGTTACGTTTCAGGATTAAAATTTTTGCGAAATTATTGAACATTCACCACTATTGACACGTAATAACACGATTACGGCCTTCCAGAACGCTCCTAAAGATCAGAGTTCAGTAATATTTTAAATTGTAATATTTTGCTAAATCGCACTGAAATCGAGGAAAATTGTCGAGCAACCCAAAAATTTCAAACTGCAGTTTGAGTAATGTGCGATTTAGCATATTTTCAAATCAAAGTCTCGAACTAGCCATTAGAACACCTCAAAACAAACCATCCATGGTCTATGAGAATAATTTGTGCCTATTCCTCAGTCTTTTGAACAGCAAACTTTTCCATGCCAGCAAAAAAAATTTCCTGGGGTTTTGAAGGACATAGCAAAGGCATATTCACACACAAAGTTCTGTAACACAAGGACAAAGAATTAAAAAGTGCATGAAAAATTTTGTGCAAAATTTTGATATCATTTTTAAACACTCATAAAAAAAATGTGAATATAATTTGAGCACCTTCCTGTGCAATTGAACATGCAATCATAATCAAGCATAAAATCACGAACTTCTTAAGTTTGTCATTTCAACAAGTGTCAACAAGATTTTGAAGCAATTTGCACTTACATGCAAAACTATATCATGCAAACAAAACCTTTTTGTCAATTAGTCTTCAAAACATTTTACAAGATATCATTATGAACAGGGTATGGTCGAAATAAGTCATATCAGGAAAATCTGAAGACTCCAATGCCTCCGTCCTTCACATCAATCCAAATACCTAAGAGCTGGGCGGTAGTCACCATAGTCACGACTGCCTAGCTCGAGCGAGTTTTGAGGTGGCTCCAGCTAAATCGTCAATGCCGTGCATGTGTTTTTGGACGGCGCGACCTCAAACCTCGCTCCAGCTAGGCAGTTGCGGCTATGGTGACTACGGCCCTTGATGTCAAAAACTTTACCATTGACTGAGTTGTTCTAACAGCTTTCACACACACATACACGTGCGCTTTTTTGGCCGCATTCCCCGCTTACGCAGAGATAGGCCATTTGCAGCCATGGAAACCCACCCTCTACTTTACCCTATCCGTCGCATCCTTACGTCTTAATCTCTTAGCCTTCATATCCTTCTCTGTCAAGCCTTTCCACATCGTTTGCGGTCTTTAAATAGCCTAACTGATAATTAGGCTGTACAAGATATCATTATTAGGCTGTACCGATAATTGCTTAACTGTTGCAGAACATTTAACATGTAACTAACCATCAAGATCCTGCGGTAGCTGTCGCGATCTATTCCCCACAGCTTCACATCAGTTTTTGCCTGTAAACATTAAAAAGCAACTCATAACGTTAGCAGTGAAAAAGTTTGATTCCTTTGCAATCCATGCTAGTTTTTGTAATACCACGTACGCTCTCAGAATAGAAAATGTCTGTATTCGCCTTCAAGTATACTTTTAAATAGATAATATGCTTCATTACTTTTAATTAAATTAAATAGAGTAATTTCATTAATAATCTACTTAACCCCTAGTCGGATATTTAGGTTTAAATGCACTTTGAAACTGCGACGCAAGACTTTGCTCAGCAAAGTCGCAAAGACTTTGCTTAGCAAAGCATCCACGCCAGCCTCCTCCTCGACATGCAGCGAGTCTCTACGAGTCTGTCTGGCATGGCGATATTTTGAAGCCTTTATCATCATTTCTGTTCACTATAATGCAGCAAAACCAATGAGGTATTAACTCTTAGGATCAAAGTGCCAACCTTAACGGTCGCTGCACGAGGAGTTCCATAAATAAGTGCAAGTTCTCCGAAACTGA
>JAQIWG010000648.1:0-30938 GCA_034695025.1 Chamaedrilus cognettii
TCCCTCCCTCCCTCATACACCCATGCACAAGGAAAGCATATCGTAATTTAATTATACTAGCCAAGTTGTGCTTTACGCAGCATTAATTATTTACATTTGCGCAGTATGTACAATTTATTAAAATAGTTAAAATATTTAATTGTTTAAGGGTTAACCCGCTGATGCGCCGATCCCTTCTTGGTTGAAAGGCGCCTGCTGCTGAACCCTGAACACAAAAACTTAGCATAGTAGCTGTTGTCAATTTCAAGCGAATATTTACTTCAATGCTAAATTGCTTATACTTTAAAATTTTTACGTGCATCAGTGCTTTGTGAGTGGCGTTGCCTGAGCTTGCACGGGTGTATATGCAATGAAAATGGCTAGTGCGTGTCAAATATTTAATTTCCTTTATCACTATGTTGTTCCAACATAACAATTAACTATGTTTAGCAGTTCTGCCCTTTGATCATTATTACGTCAGTTGTATATGAGAAATGGCATATAATGTGTAAAACCAAAAAGTCAGTTATTGACACAGCTGAACGTACTGGTGGGTTGGGTGAAAATTTCTGCATACTAACAAAGTTTAGAGTGGGCTGAGCGGAACCATGGATAACATTGATGTAACCTGCTGGCTCTGCAAAAGTTCAAAGTTTTCAAAGGCTCTAAAATAATTCCTTTTTCTCCATAGCTAACGTCATCCTCCTAAAAGTTCTTGACGTTTTCATGTTTCTCTTTAGGACTACGGTGAGGGGCCCGCGTCGTGGACGTGCACCAAAAATGCTAAATTTCAGTGATTCTGCATGATAGTAAAGTAAGTGGCTTTACTATCCTTCAGTAGCGCAGCAGCAAAAACAAATATATAAGCAAGCGTGTATTGTAATCAACCGCAGACCAAGGCACTAGATGGCGATGTTGTAGAAGTCTATCGATATAAAGAAGAAGTCGTAGAAGTCAACGAAAGTGTGTAGGCCTAGATACGGCCACAGTAAGCTATAGGGCCATAAGCCTACAGTTCTGATAACGCGTATGATCAGGCTATAGTAAGAGATTGCTAGCTTTGCAAATAGGCCTTTAACGCACAACGCAGCAGTTGTGCAGAAAGTTTGCAACCTCTCTTATCTGCTGCCTCTCGAACTATTATACTGATTGCTGGCGCTCAAAGTGATGCGCTATCACGGCTGGTAAGCTTTGAATCGATGACTAGTCGTGACTTTTTCGATCTTCATCCTTTTGTGAGAATAGCGGCGGTTGGATCAAATTTTATCAAACAAAACGTCCATAGTCTATATCCTTGCTAATGATGAACAACTATTAGCCTATTGATATGATTAAGAAGTACTTTGTCGAAAATATATTTGTCAATGATGACCAACATTAGTATAATGAAGAAAATTTACTGCATAATATCTACCAGTGAGCACACGTGTACAGCCGCGATAAATATAAGATTCTATATTGGATCCGTTCTTTTGGCTGAAATGTTACGTTAGTCAAACGAAGCGTTTGAATTGTTGGTTAGATAATGAGAAGGACGAGGCAACTATAGGCTATGGGTGGACTGAAAGGAAAACGAGGTTAATGAGACCATGCGCCTCTAGCGGCAAGAGTGAACGAATTCGTTACTGAAAACAGTTGTAGTAGGCTACAAAGAAAATTCAAAATGAAGCTCTGCGAGAGGTGAGCTTACAAGAGCTCACCGCCCTCCCTGGACCCCACGTATCTTTTAATGCGTCAATGGTTGACACAAAATTTTGGGTTACATATCATTATGCTAATATGTAAAGGCCTAGGCTACTAATTAAAATTTGCTTAGACTGTTAAAAGGCTACTGTAAACTTGCGGTGCACTTCAGAACCCCGATCGAGCCCCAAGCGGCCCCCCAGGGAGGCTCCCTGCAAGGGGGTTCCTCCTCCCGCTCCTCCGCCTCCAAGCTGCTCCACTTCTACCTCAGCAAGCTCCGCACCCCGACCGCGGGCGCTTGGTGCCCGCTGCCCCCGGAGGGGCTCAAGGGGGGCGCTACACTCCCCCGATCTTCGCTGCAGCGTGGCGTGGCAGCGCGCGAACAGCTCTACTGTAAGTAGGTTATGAAACAGTGCTGCTGTTTGCTTGTTTGTTTGGGAGTTTAAGGAATGTGTGTAATAACAAAGGCTATCACAGTCCGGTTCAGTGCCTAGGCCTCGGCTTTATCAAGCAACAAATCGTTCCCCCTCTTTATAGTCGCCGTTGACGACTCGCCCGCCGGGCAGTTGCTCTGAGCTGCAAACCAATTCTTGGTTTGACTTGCAGGGGGTAGGCTATGGTTCCCCCGCATAAGTCTGCTCATAGCATTTCGTGGGTTTTACTGCAGAAAACTATATGGAAAAATAAAACGTGAAATAGCATTTTTGTAACAGAAACTTGAGAATTGCTTAAGATTAAAAGAACCATAAATGAAGCGTTAATCACCTCATTGGGTCTTGGTCACTTTAGTAGTGGATAAAACCCTTTAAAAGCAAATAAATAGTGCCATTTGTTAATCAATTTGACAAATTGACGTAATTAGGAGCCAATGCACCTCGGGCTTAATTGCGAATGGATTCTTCCTTTCAGAAAGACCACGATGTCCAGAGACAAGAAACAGTGACAATTCTCTGCTCAGCCTACGAATCACAAGACTGGACGAGTGACTCATCAGCTCTGATGTCGAGTACCTGAACCAACATCCATTCCTATAGGCCTCAAAAGAAGCGTCAGGATTGTAGGGTACTTAGATCTGTGGATATTACAGACCTTGGATATGCTGATTGAGCCACGATGCACTTAAATGCGGACTTGATATTTGTTGAGACACAATTTTGGGCAGCGATGTAATGACTTAATTCTCATTTTCAATTGCTGTGTACAATTTGATACCGCATTGAGATGTGCTATGCCCTCTAATAGCTACAAAATTTTGTCATTTTGTGTCATTATTATCCTGCATGAGGTGATTGTTGATACTGCTGCTGCCAGTGCTTTTTGTACAGATAGGCTAAGTTACATTGGTATATTAAAACCAGCTCAATGTAGGTCTCAATGTAGCCTAATTTCGAGAGACTGAAGCGCTAACTCAATGACTATGTCAATTCTGGATCTCAGTAACTGCTGGCTGATTAGAAGCGACTCTCTAATAACTTGTCCGTAGTGTGATGTGTGAACTCAACTCGTCTCTGCTCGGATAAGCTACACTTGCTAGGCTACAGACAGGGTAAGCCGCGACTCCACGTGGTTTATAGGCGCTGTAATATTTAGAGCTATTTAATAAAATTTAAATCTTAAATTCGTTTTGTTTCTCGATTAAGATCTAAACAGACTATGAAAATACATGCTGTATTCCCAACCCGTATTTTATATTATTGTGTTTCAATAATTCACGAAATGTTCAAACTTTGTATTGAATCTCTAAAGATGCATGGATGAAATCATACAAAGTGAAATTCATTGTATGGGCTACATGTAGATTGAATTGCCTAGTCAGCCAGTGTTAGATTGTCGTGTTCATAAAATCTATTTACATTCTTGTATTCGAAAGATCTGAGTTATTTGAAGAATGATTACATTTCTTTTACCTTCTCTAAGATAACTTTTTGAGATTGGCTAAAGTTTATTGGTAGCCACGCTAACAATACTGTAAGTCTAAACAGTTATTGCAGGATGACTATGCAATGATGTAGACCAGCCGCCTAAGCAGTCATACAGTCAAAAATCGGCTGAAAATGTATAAACGACAAATAGAGCATCATGGTTTAATCACAACTTTGTAATAATGGCAACGGAATAGTAAATTGAAGTCATGGACCTAACTAAGCAGTCGTCAATCATTGAAATAATATAATAGAGAATTGTGTGACTGTGTTCAATCACCGACTCTTATTATTGTAATGTGTACGCCAGCTATGCTACAACAATAATTCAACATCTCTCAATTTACAACCCAAAAGAGAGAAAAGAAAGCAACCGAATGAAACTAGCGCACTAATGAAACCACTACTAGCTACACCACAGTTCGCACGTATTCTCTGAGATCAAGAATTAACTTTCCTCCATGTCGCGTATAGGGCCATTCAATAATAATAAATACAATTATTGAAACGCAATGCAGTTTTAAAGAAATAGAGCAGGTCTCGTGCAGTTTTGGTGTTGACAAGTTAGCTTATGCATTCCTGATATACTAGGTTTAGCTATACACCACATTCTGCCCTTAAACACTATGAGGGAAGCATAGTACAAATTCATCAACGCCAGAAACCAAAGACAAATCATAATGTACAATATGGAATGCACTAATAATGATAACAATTTACAAGCTATTATTGTGATGCTTTACGGACAAGAACCGCACGCGAATATACAATCTGCGCTTTGCAGCATGCGACAAGCCACGCTCACTGTATACTTCCATTCATCCGTCAATCAAAAAGTAAACAAGTAATTTAAAACTAAGATATTCTAATCTTAGCCTATCCTAACCTAACCCTAAACTAACCCTAAACTAACCTTAAGCTAATGATTCCATATGGTTTGCAATAGTTGAATCGCAAGGTGTGCGTGGCTTGTATCAAGCTCAATCGCGCAGATTCTATATTCGCGAACTGCACTGTGGTTACTACAAGAAACGTTGGTTTCTTGTAGTAACCGAAGTGTAGTTCGCAACAGGTTCGTTAGGTAACAACAGCTTAGCAGTAATATCATGTTGTCACTTCCGTTTCACTGCGAAAAATAGAAAAATTCACAAATATCGGGTGGGGTTCATTATAACAATTGCATGTTCCTCATTATATTGTAAGTATTAGCAATGATTACAGAAATACAGGACATTACATTAAAGCATCGATCAGATGAATGCGTCACATGTGCAACACATGTGTGGCAATGCTGGTCATTTGATAACAAACTGATGAACTTCATACCGGCACAGAGGAGAATATCCTTTAAGTTAACGGTGCCAAAACCAATATATTTTAAGAGCCAGCTTCAGACTGCATCGACCCATAAACACTGCCACCATGTGCATTGTAGGGTACAACTATGCCAGACAAATATAATACTTTAACGATTTCTGAATAATTATATAAATATAGTTTTAGACAAAGCCTGCGCCCAGCAAGACTGCCTAATGATACAACACACATTTATCCTCTATAAGAGATACATACAAAATCGGTAAGTTTACAGCGAATCTAGTAGAATAAAGTTAAGCATAGACCAGCATCAAAACATCAAAAGATTAGTATTGGAAGTTTCAACCAGTTTCTCTATAGGCCTAATTTATTAACATTACACTTCTGGTAAGCATGGCACCACGGTTCCAAAATGTGCCAATATCAATTGTTGCGCAATTATTCTTTCCACGATTTACAAAATTCATCATCGCCAGTGCGATAATAATCTCACAAACAAAAACATAATATTCTTTCTCTATATTTCAAATACTTTTTTATTTTTATTACTGAGCGCTGCTTTGACTTTTAGTTAGATATTATTTTCTTGTAGTCAGTAAGCAGATCACGCGAAAGGATGCCGGAATGACTGTTGAATGACTGAGGGGAAAACAACGAACAGCATCACATCTGCCTCGTGTGACACATGAGCAGAGGGGTAGCGGGGGCTTCTGGCGCCCGGGGCGAAAGTGTGAGATGGCGCCTCACCCCCCAAGAAATTCGCGAGTCGAGGGAAGCAAGGGATGCTGAAGAAAACTTTTTCCCTCCTGTGCAGAACTCGCTAGCGAGGCGGAGGAAGGTTGAGGGGGAGGGGGGTATATATTGATATTTTTTTGTTAAAGTTACTGTGGCAAAACAAATGCTTTTTCTCCAAGGGGGCAGAAAAAGACACACTTTTTTGCGCCCCAAGCAAACCTTCAGCTTACTATGTTAAAATCACAACAAATATTTGACACTTAAACTTAGTATGTCAATGTAAAGAAATTTGACGCCCAGTGGCATCCCCCAAGCACCCCTGACACTTTGCAAATGGGGCGGGTGCCCCTTGGGCCCCCCCCCTTGCTACACCACTGCACTTGTATACCAGGCACACTTAGCATTGGGAAGTAATCAACAGCTGTACTTGTGTCAATTTAACCTAACGGAATCAACAGCACAAGGAGACAGGATACAGCTAAAACAATTAAAACACATCAAAACACACGGGCAAACAATCAAACAACACACAAACAATAGAATCATATTATCCTCATAAATTCTTGTCCAATACAATTCAAGTGTTTCTAAAACACAATTGAATCATTCAGAAACTGTTGAACATATTCAATTTAACTTATCCTGATATTACTGGTGGTAATATTGATGCCTTATGCTAGTACACAGCATGAAGACTACGTACGATTAAAATTTACATGCACACTGGCGCCAACAAGTAAGGAGTAATCTAACTAAACTAGAATTTAGCGTCAGTAGGCCTATATGTGAATCTTTCAGAGAGATGCAAATTTGGTTTGAATGAAAAAGAAAAGACAAAGTTGATAGGTTATAACCATGATATGCAACAACTTAGCTAATTAGCTAACCCTGATCTAATTAATACAAACAAAAAGTAAAAAACTAACTTTAATGAGTGCAACGCTACTAGTAATGATTTCACCACAAAATTTGAGATCTAGTATCCTCAATGACCAGTTACAGCAGGGTAAAGCATTGTTGATGTATATTTGTATGGAAGTTTGTTGGTCTTAAAATTACATTTCATGACAAATCATTAACGTTTTTGCTAACTCCCCTCTTCTTCCGAGTTTATAACTGCCATCACTGCATTTATCATTACCCACTTAAATTAATCCATAAAAACCTATGTAGCGCTGCACAGAAACAGTAGGAGCGCAACATAATAGTTTTAAGTTTGACACAATTGCTTAGCAGTAGACTTTTCCATGGGAGTACTAGCCCTAGTCGTATTGGACAGACGTCGAAGTGACCCAGCCAGTCACACGAATACTGCCACTCAATGCACCCAACTGTCTGTAGACGATCTTTGTAACACACTTAGTCAAATTTAAACTAAATCTTACTAAAATCGATGGGCCATTAATTGAAACCATTTTCATGCACATAATCATCCAGCGTTAAGCATCAATAATTCGCACTGATCATAATAAAGCATTCGGTCATGATCAACTTCAGTATCTGAGTATTTGAAACTACTATACCTCTAGTGTTTGAAGCGTTTCTATTATTACAACTTTCAGCACTGAATTGACTGCGCAGAACTTAAAGAGTACACTATATTGTTTGCTTAAGGCAAGAAGTCAATAACTAATAGTCTGTAAATAGCGAGTAGAGAAGCCGTTATACGCAGCATATAATTGACTACAACAATAGAACCGTTCAGATCAATCATTTAAGTAGCATTAAGCAGTATTCGGTGGCTATATTAACGTGGCAAACAATGACATAATAGATGTTTTCTCTATCCTCTGCACACGAGATCCTAATATGTACTTCTACAAATTCTCAAAGCTCTTCACTATCATACAAGATTGCCTGATTGGTGGAATAGCTGAATAGCTGCTCTTACCTCAAACCTCTACGTGCGACCCTGTTACCGGCCAATAACGAATCAGGTTCTATAGCTCAGAATAGGCTAACCTTTTACGTAATTAATATTTTAATTAACGTAATGCTTCGCCTAAAATCTGAATGAAAAGGTTGAACTACAGAACTAATTGCCTTCCGGGTTTTGAACATTAATTCATGACGGCTTATCGCTTTGTCATGCTCACTATCGGCACTAATTACAAATATTGATTGTTCCTGATACGCGCAAGTTGAAAGAATTTTGATTAAATAAAAAAATTGCAAACTATTTTGCATTGTGTCTCAATCAATTTCAACGAGTCATCAACGTAAATAATATACGAACACCTACCAGACTTACTTATACAGGCAATTGTCTGCCGGGCTGAAATTTATGCTTGTCGTAGTAGGTAGTTTGATGTGCCTGTGATTGCTTGACATCTCTACAATCGACTAAAAAACTAGGATGCAGTTTTTGCATAATGTCAGAACCACTGATAAACTACCTTGACATGGGCCTACTTGGAATGCAGCCTGTAATAATCACCGAAATAATGTCGACGCCTGTCGATTTAACTACATAAATATTCTGTACTCAGAGGTGCAGAAATATGAATAGCTCTGCTATTCTACTTTAGAATTTCACACAACTTCAGTTATATTTCTAAAACTAACAGCAACAAACTGCATGCTTACAATTTTGACATCCAATATTGACGTCACAAGATTAGGTCATAAACAATAATAATAATAATGATTTCATAATCCATTTCATTTTGGATCTAAAAAAGCCATCGCAATGAAGAACGAAATATATTGGACCTATAGAGAATCACATGCACAATTTTAAACTCATAATTTGCAATGCGATTAAAAGCCTGCCTAGTTAAACCCACCGAAACACACTTCGCCACACAAAATTCAACAAAACACCGACTATATTCTTGGAAGCCTCAAACGCGCAAGTGCATCTCTAATTCCCCCGACGGGGGACTCGCCCCGTTCCCCAGCACTCTCCCCTCGCCTCCCGCCTGCGCTCCCGCGGGCGCCGCCCCCTTGCCCCCCCTCTGCGTCAGATACAGAAGGGGTACAGCCTGGTAGCGGTGCTTGGTCCAGCAGAGCTTGTGTCCGGCACGCGCTTGCAGCAGACAGAAGACGAAGACAAAGAGAAACGCAAACACTGCGCTCAGGCCCAAGATCACGACCAGCGCCACCATCCAGAAGGGTGCGCCAAAAAACGTCTCTGGCGGGGGCGCCATGGTTACCATAGATACGGTCGACGAGGGAAGGGAATCGGACGAAAGAGTCCGGACGGAATGAGAGACATGTGAGGGGAGTTGGGTTGTAAACGCGGGGTCTACGGAGGACGACGAACCTTCCGGAATGTTCTGTAGCGTGGGTGGATGGGGAGCGGAGGAGTGCGTTTGACTATTTGTGTCAGTGGTTGGGAGTGTGTCAGACGCGGCGCTGACGTGGGGGGAGGGGTTTAGGGAAGCATCTCTTGTCGCTACCGGAGACAAATCAAATTCGGGTTCAGGAGTGGGGAGGGATTCTGGGGAGGGAAGACTAGAAGTTTGTGCTTCTTCAGCAGGGCTCGTGCTTGGAACAGCAGCAGGCGTCGCAGAAGCATCTTGTAACGGAGTCACTGACGTCAATAAAGAAGTCGAAGACTCGAGCGGAAGCAATATCAGACTGATGACCTCAGTGCAGAATGCTAAAAAAAGAACAATACCGTAATCAGGATACTGCAGACAACTTCGGTGTAAAAGTATTACCATATGGGTACATTCGCACACTGCAGCGAAAAAATGTACTGTTCTACATAAAACAGCAGTGTTATAGAAATACGACTGCAATATCACTGCAATGAATGCCATATAAAATGAAATAAAAGGTCTGAAATCTTGTAGAATGCAGGATCTTGATATCATACACTTATTCTGTGTATCCATAACAGCCCACAGTTCTCTAGGCGAGTTGTAAAAGGTGACTAAAGTTAGGGGTGGTTCTTTCCACTGTAAAAGTCTTTGTTACTTACTATGCGCGTTGCTTAAACTCCAAAAACCATCAACCACAGTCATCAAATGTGCATCAGAGAGATCAGTTTCAGCCCAAAATATCAATTACACATAAAATTTAGATACATTTACGAAGAGGAGGGCCAAGAATCTGCTAGCTAGAGGGGTTGGATGCCAGAGACATGCGACTTAACACATTATAGAATGTGTACCTGGAGAAATTGAGGCAAATGAAAAAAAAAAAGGATTCAAAAGAATGCGTACCGGTACCTGGTTCGCTGCTGCACGTGCAGCAGTCGCGCGCTTGGTGCGAATGCGCGTCGGTGCAGCACGGCAGACATCTTGCGCCTTGCACTGACAGCACCAAGGGAGCGGTGCAGGTGTGACACTCGTCCCACGCCGTGACACAAGTGTGACAGGACACGTGGCACGCCACACACCGCTGCGCAACAACATTGACATTCTGCTCAAACTTCAAGCTTCAGATTTAATGCTGTTAGTTTACTGGGGATGAGGGATATTCTGAAATTTTTTTACACACACTTCACAAAACGTTAGAATTCGAATCATAACATAGAAAAATTAACATATCCGTCCCACGCACGCAAGTAAAAATTTCAAAATATAAATTTTTGCAATTAAATGTTTAAAACATTATTGAAAATATGCGTTTATACAATAAAAAACCTGGCAATGCAACAAATCAATCAAGAAAATATAGTTAATAAAAGAAATAATATCCCATTAATGCAGCCAGCTACTAGCGTTATGCTAAACAGTTTTTTTCAGCTGTACATTGTATCAATTCAGCTCGAGACTGACGCATCCCCCGTCCATCACTATGTTGATATGGCATAAATCACAAGGTCGCACCGCTGTGGAGGCGTTCAGGATTCGACCGGGGGGACAATTCAGCTCGAGACTGACGCATCCCCCGTCCATCATGCGATAGCCCTCGGCACAGCTCAAACACTTGTCGGGCCCGGCGTCTGCAAGTAAAAACAATTCAACATGCAACCAGCCAATAGTCCATACTTGTTTGTTTCTTTGTTGTTTAATGGCACAGCAGCTCGCTAGGACCGGTTTAGTGACAAACAAGCCAACTGACAGATATATAAAAATTGCTCACACACGCAATAGTACATATGCAAATCTTCATTCAGTTAGACAATCAAATCAATACGCACATGATAGCCCTTGAAGGAAGTGGAAGAAGTCATTTATCCTTGTCTTAATTACATACAATCTTGTTTCTTTTAGTAAAACAAAGTCTTTTAAAAAAGGAGAACAAACCAATCTGTGTTTTAAATTATTTTATTTTTTTTTAAACCAACCCGTGCTTTTTTGATTCAAAATTCTACATAACAAGCAAGCAACCATTGCAAGTGAGGCAGACTGGACTGCAGGAAATAGTGTAGGTCTATGAACAGAGAAAAGAACAAAACTCAAAATAGAACAAAAGGGAGAAGCAGACTAACCGGTGCAAGTGAGGCAGACCGGACTGCAAGGGTGACAGTGTCTGTCGCGCGCGTAGAAGCCGTGGGGACACTGACTGAGACACCAACCGTCGTACAGGTGAACGTCAGCGTGACACCCGACACACTGGTTGGCGTGCTGCCCGAAGCACGACTGACACGAGTCGTGACACTTGACACACGCTTCACCGTCCTGGTACTCACTGCAGCCACAAGTGACATATGTCGCAGAATAAGCAAATGGAAATAATAGATGATTTGATTGGTAAGGAAACCAATGAAGCGCTGAAGAGAAGGGCAGTGGAAAGGTCGGAGTGGAAAAGTTGGATGCCAGGGATTTTCCACGTGGCAGCACACTAGAGACAGAGAGAAGTGAAATATCAAGCCAGTTCAATTCAGCAAGCAACAATTAGCACAGAAATGGAGATTAGCATAAAAACGAGTTTAAAATTGACATTTTCAATTCAAATACAACGGCTATTTCAAAGGATATCCTTTAATGGCATAGGTCAACTGAAAAGATGGTAAACGCAGTCACAATAATCAAATGCGGCAAGTGGCTGCACTATAATTCATAGCATCAGTTCTGTGATATTTTGCCGTCATTTTCTTATATTCCTTTTTAGGATCACATAATTATAATTATAATAACAGTCATCGTTTTGTTGTCCATTCTAATAAGTCACAGGCAAGCCTATAACTCTGTGTCCATGTTAACACAAGTTAGACGTCTATATTGGAGTGCACATAATCTCAGAAATATTAGTTAATATATGTCCACATTGTCAATATCAGTATTTAACGGAGCCTGCAGCAGTTTGACAGAGTTAAAATTGCAAATTAGCCAGTACAAATTAATTTAAAATATTTAAATAAACTTGATTCTATTGCGCTTTTGTTGTTTTTTAAACGGGCAAGAGACATCCCATATTCCAATTATCTCACTTGGTGCCGCAGTGGTTGACACACTGCCCGTAGCTGAACAGCAGCGGCGTGCGGCACGACACACAGTCGGCGTGCGTGCCCGCGACACATGTGTGGCACGTCGCGTGACAGCGATCACATCGCCGCGTCACCTGACCTGTGACGTCATCCACCTCGACGTAGTAGAGTCCGTCGTGGCAAGTGTCGACACAGCGCCCGTCGAGATAATACCTGAGCGCATTACGACGTAATAAAATTAGTAGAAAAATTTATAATAATAAGGGTTTAAAGTCAGTTTCGGCGTCGAGGGACGTCATCGGGGACCTCAGGACAAGAAAAAAGGAATAAAATTAACTTGCTATACAGTACATGTAAATAGCTTATATTCATATTAATATGATCCATCATTCTGCAAAAAAATTCTCAAGCCTTGAACCTGGCACTTATGGCCAGTTATCAATACATTTCTACAATTTTAAACCTATCACCACACAACTTTTGACAAAATCAGTATAAAGGACTATACTAGCAATAAAGAAAATTCATATGATATTTTGGAGAGACTAATAAAACTTGAAAGAGATTTTAACGAATGTTTACTTAGCATAATTTAACATTTTTTAATTATATAGTTTTTATTCTATCACACAAATCCATTACCATTCAATGCCCAATGGCTTCAGATGATTTGCAATAGTGACAAGAATAAAGAACAAGCAAAAAAAACTTACAGGGAGGTGGCGCACGATATACATTGGAGTTGATGGGGACCCTTGCACGTGTCGCAGGTTTCATGACATGACTCGCAATCCCCTCCATCCCCCTCATAGAAACCTGAGACCACAAACATAACATTAGCATAGATCAACAGCACAAATAAGCAACAGATTTAAATGAAATCCACGATTTTAATTATTAATTATACAAAAAACGGTCTATTTTTTAAGGGAGTTTAGTGTGATTAACGAAGACTATTGTAGTCAGGTTCCGTGTATCAGGGCCGCCACTGAACCTTGCTTACACACACATGCATATAAGCAACAAAGCCACCCCAAGTACAGCTAACTGTATTAGACAATGTTACGGCCAAGACTTAGCAATATTTTGCACAAGTCACTGTTTCACACCACAATTAAATCCTGAAAATTTTTATATATAGCGCTAACACATTTCCATCGACACTCATTTGGCTTACCCATGTTTACCCCACATATATCCTCTGGCACTCGTTTACCCCAGCAAGTCGTGGAACAAATGATAGACTTGCAGCTCAGAGCTCCCCAGGCGAGTCGTAGAAGGTGACTAGAAAGAGGGAGTGGATCTGTGGCGGCCCTCTTACACAAAACCGGACTGCAATTGTCTTCGTTACTCACACTAAACTCCCTTAAAAAACAATTTTTTTTCAATCGGCACTCGCCTTACCAGTTGTGATTAAACCCGTTGCAGGCCGACAAGCAGCGTGTCACCTAGGCATGGTCGTCACTTCTTCAACATCCGTTTATTATTTAAAACTTAGTTTTGGCAAATATTAAATGTTAAAATCTTTCATCCATTAAAATTCTCGTTGCTATATGACATTGTCGTACTCTCAAAAGTTATGCCCAATTTACGATTAATGTCAAAAATAATAGTGTCAATGGTGCGTTATTATTAACTCTGCTCCATGAAAACTTGCTGCCTATCCATCCAAAATGGCTAATCTTCATTGTTTAACCTTGTTACTTCATTGAGCTGTACTGATCAAACGCTCATTTCATGGCGCGCACTGAAGTAATAAATGTTGACAAAATGAGAAAATAAAAAGGACACGCACCAGGGCCGCAGCCCTCCCTGCACGTCGTCCCCACGAGGGTGAGGGGGTGGAAGCAGGAGAAGCAGTCGTCCTCCGTCGGACCGGAGCAGCTCGAGCACGCCGGGTGACACCTGTGGAATCGAAACTGATCGTAGCTAAATAATTTTAA
This sequence comes from Chamaedrilus cognettii, assembly GCA_034695025.1. Classification (NCBI taxonomy): domain Eukaryota; kingdom Metazoa; phylum Annelida; class Clitellata; order Enchytraeida; family Enchytraeidae; genus Chamaedrilus; species Chamaedrilus cognettii. The sequence continues at coordinate 13,905 of JAQIWG010000648.1, forward strand.
ATTAAATAAATACAAGATACCAACGTTTGGAAATGCAAGTCAGACAATGGAATGTTTTATGATCAGAAATGAAGACTCAGACGCCTACGGAACAGAAACTGGAGTAAAGTATTTTAAAGCAAAGTCGGTGTGAATGGAATTGTGATCGGCAACGAAGCTCTTCCGGCCAAACGCACAGAATAAAGTTGTAAAACGAGCCCGAGAGAGTTGAGAAAGAATGCAGAGAAATTGATAGGACGCGGTACGATCAAAGGACTATACATTATACAGCATAAAAGATATCGTATCTTTCCGTCACTTACGTGTAAACATTTAATCCATTGCACAAACAAATGCAATTAGGATGAAAAGCTGGTGGAAACATCACTCCCGCACCCTTGAAAATACCTGCAATTTACTAGTTGATAGTACAAGTACTGTGTTTTAACGTCTAATTAGTTCTCACTAAGCCCCCAATCCTCACTTTAACCCTTGTTTGGTTTTGCTGCATGATTGCGCTACAAAATGATCCATACACCATCTTGCTAATACATTCGAAAAGAAACATCCAATTTCGGGTTAATTGTGGAGCGCAGGTATCGGACGTACATGGTACAGACAGGTCCATCGGGAGTGTAGAGCGAAGAGAAGTGCCCCTCGGTACAGTTGAGCACACACAGCCCCTCCTGCCATGCGAGACCCTCCGCGCACGACACGCAGTCCCGCGCCAACGGGCCAGAACACACGCTACAGCTGGCGTCACACGCGTGACACCTACATACACATGGATAAACACACGCTGCAGCCTTGTTATACATGTATATAACTTATGCACAGAAGGTCAAACACATGCTGCTTGCGTCATACGCACGAAATACTGCGCTAAAGTGATGAGGCCAACATCGATTATCATTTTTGACCCACACACATAAAATAATACAACTACAAAATATCATACAGTACTGGCTATCAATGAATGCCATCCCATGCAGGCCGGGGAACAAAGAAATGGCTGTCCAGTGCTCCCCAAGTGAGTCATTAAAGTCGACTAAAGCAGAGGGAAGCGGTTCTTTGCTTGGCGCTGAGGTACTGAACCGGACTGTAATGGTCTTTGTTATTATATTCATGGAGTCCTTAAACTCTCAAAACCATCATTATATAGTGAATGCCAAGGACCTGCCGTAGCTGTCCCTGAACTGGTTGAACGCACAGGAGGGAAGGCAAAGGGCGCCACTGAGCTCATGCCCCTCGGCGCACTGGGAGCACTGCGAGGGGGCGGCGGCGCAGGAGAGGCACTCGGGGCTGCACCCCACACACCACCTGCTTGACTCGTCTGCACACAAGCCACATAGCTATACATCTTTAATTAAATCAAAGACGTTGCAGATAAAGCAAAAATATTGATTAAAAAGAACAAAATCATCTACACTTGAAGAAATACACACTTTTTTACTAATCTTTTGCACATCGGTCAAGTCTGAGAAAAAAGAAAACCCCACCTGAAAATTTTGCATCGTGATTTTCATCCATGTGCACAACATAATCTGATGCACCGTTGTTTTTAAATTTTAAATGTGAACTTGGTCTTGCACAGAATTTTTTATAGAACACCATAGAACAGCAATTAAACGATTTTATAAATGCTGTGCGACTCGGCGTTGAACAAATCGTTTAATTACTGCTCGATGTTTAATTGCTCAAGCAACAAGCAAGCACCTTGTATCAGTTTTTCACTTAAAACTTAAAATCATGGAAGTGCAGACGTGCAGCAAACCACGGAAGTGTGAAAGTGCAACAAACCAGGGAAGTGCCGGTCAGGGCAGTGCTCGGTGCACACGGCTAGTGCGCCGAGTGAGAGCAAGAAGTGCACCGGCGCGCACTCGTTGCACGACACGACGTGCACTCCCGGCTCCACCTCGACCACCGCGCAGCGCGTGCACGGCGCAAAGCACGGTGCACACGCACCGGTAAGCGGTTGGGTGTAGTGACCCTCTGGACATGTTGCGATGCACTCACTGAACACACAACCAGTGTTAACTGAAACTGAATGGCTTTTCATTAACTTAAAATGTTCCATTAACTGAAACCGAATGCCTTCACTGCAACTAAAACTTAAACTAAATGCCTTTCCGCTAACCATAACTGAGACTGAAATTATTTCACAAACAGCAACTTAAATGGAACTGACAAGCTGAATGCAAAACAGAAACAAAACTGAACTTAATTTCAGAAGGAAATTTGTGCAACCTCATACCTTCTTAAGACTTTTTTATCACTGACTTTTACTTTTTTTCGATCTAAGACAACAGACCGGCAGAATGTCACCAAAAGCTATGTCAGAAATAAGTTTAAAAGGCCAAGTTTTAATCGCACAGTCTGCTTACCCGCTGACGGAATGTCTGAAGTGCAGGCAAGTGATGCAGTCCGTCGGGCCTGAGCCCATACAGCCCTCTGTTGAGCACTGACTGTGACAAACCAGCGACTCATCCTGCAAAATGTTCAAACGATGTTTCATCAACAAACCTCTACATACGAACAAACTTGACACCTAAATCACTCAACCACACATGAAACACGCATCCAGCTCATAAGAAAATGTATAATTTGTTCTAAAATAACTTAGCATGTCCAGTCAATGAGAAAACCAGATAGTATTTCTTAAAATAACTTAACATAATTATCTGAAATAAAAAATTAATAGCATTTAATTGATTAAGTGTCCACGTTATTGGTATGCAGAAAACAGGCAAAGAAACAAGGTACCGTACCCTAAATGAAATATTATAGTATTCAATAAACTAGATCAATTCAAATAATTATTTAAGAAAAGAAGCTAATAAAAGATTAACAAATACTTTTGATGCATCTGAATGATGCATCAAACACATTTGTTTTACTATTTCTGAAATATGCTAAATAATACTTAACAAGTCAAAGCCGAGACAAGCACCACGACCCACCTTGCTAGAATTCGCCTCCACGACTGGGGTTACACGCTGCGCATCGCTCGGCGCAGCCCTCGAGGCGTTGTCTCCAGTTATCGGTGCGATCACCGTGACCCTCGGAGTCACAAACCCTCCCTCCATCTCAGCGCTCCGCTCCGTATATCCTAGCAATTCTGTCTGATTTTGATTCTCAGGGAAAACTCTCCTCGAATCATCTTCACGTTCAACCGATGATCTTCCATCATCCTGACTGGTTTTATTTGTAACTCTACTTCCAGGAGATACAACAGATGAAGACATGGAAACAGTCGCGGTTGCAAAATCTGCGAGAGACGTGTGTGATGCTGTGGAAGTGCTGGAAGGTTTTTCCGTAGTTGTCGAGGCAGGGGTGGTTCGGTTGTCGAACCTCGTCACCCGGTCAAAGAGGCGCGAGAGCTGGAGGGGGGTGGGGGGGCGGCGGGGGGAGGGAGCCCTGGGGCGGATCGGGTCTTCGGTGGTACCGTGAAGGATGAGCTGCCAGTGCTCCAACAGACCTGCGGCAGAAACACCGCAGCAGTTTAATCTGCCAGGCTGCGGATAAAAATGGATAACATATTGACTGCTTAATATTCATATGCTTGAGCTATAAGTTAAGCTTGACCTGTGCTCAATATTTGACTTAGGAATTTGCAATGGCCTGTATTTATGTATGATTATATAATTCTCTGTGTTTGTTCATTTTCATGTGTTGATTCTATAGCCTACTTCGTGTTTTAATACAAAATTGCATATATATATATATATAAAACCTACACCGTGTATTTTGCAGATTCCGCACAATTGCTTCATAAATTCTGTAAAAAAAAGTTCTATGATTTAATGTTGCTATTGCAATGTAATTATTTTAGATATAGCGCATATTAAAAACCTGAATTACCGACTTCTATGATCAAAAGTCAGTAATTGCTATTTAATCAATATAGTAGTGCATAGATAATCAGGCCATGAAGGGGACGAAATGTAAAGCAAAGGTTCATAGTCACCGGTGTTGAGCTCAAATCCAACGTTCTCCAAATGCAGCGTCCATGTGCCTGTAAGTAACTATTACAAATGATCATTAAATTCTGTAATTACGCTGTTAACACAATTCGGATTGTTCTGCCAACAAAAACCGGGACCTTAATCTAGTAATCAAGCAGGTTAAGGAAAAGTCGATTCGTTTATTGGGTTATGCTGCAATGTGTAAAATCAAAGGATGCTAAGACTGCAGAGTCTCTGGATTATTTTTAGCCTCATCGATTGTAATAATCCAACCAGCGTCAAAAACTGCAATGAAAACCCAGCCCTACGCCGAGCACACATCTATGCTCACCGACGGGTGATTCCCCCCAGAAGAAGACGGACAGGAAATGCCAGTCCCTGAACATCCCGTTCTGGTAGTCGTTCTTGCGCTTGGGCAGCAGCGTGCTCTGGGTGCCGCTAGGCGACGTCAGGTGGAGCTGAAGGTCCCCGCGCCGGCTGTACGACAAGGACACGCGCACCTGCACGTGCTCCAGGTACACCACCGAGTTGTTGTCGTCATGACAACCGGTGCTGTCGAGGGTGAAGGTGGCGCCCTCTCCCTTGAGCTCTCTGAAATAAATGTCAGGTTTATCAGGTTCGATTATTAAAGGAGTAATTGAAGGACGCATGAATGCAACGCAAGAACTGGGATAAGGTGCATATGGGACATTTGGCCACTGCCTGAGAAGGAGAGAGAAGTAGAAAGTCTTAATCTAGTCTGGGATGCTGTCTATGCCAGAGGAAAAAAGTGCTATTAGTAAAACAAAATCATTCAATAATTAGAAATACATAACCGCCGTCTTTCCTGACGCCTACCCTGGGGGCAAAAGTAGGAAACCGCAGCTAAATGGCGGCTCTAAGCTATTGCGCTGGCTAGAGGTTTAGGCCAGGACTGGCTAGATCATTTATAACTACGCCTTCTCCGCTGCACCAACCTGCGCTAGCACCCTGGGCCCCATTATAAAGTATTCACACATCCGTTAAGAAGACAACACAGAAAGGAATATAAACAGAATATAAAGCAGTATCATCTTAAAAAATGCAATGCATGACATCATGGGCCTGTCATAAACTTTTCTGTTATGTCATGATATTGTTGAAGTATTCATCAATGTCTCGTACACATTTTCACGCTAATTCCTATGCATTATAACTGCTATGTCATTAGCTGCGCACTCATTGACTCTGACGAGCTCTGAGACACAGATGTGTTGCTCGGGTACGGTCGTCCAACGTTCAGCCGTCTCCACCATGGCTCGCGCGTCCATCAGCCCGTACCCATATCTGTGACTGACTGCAACCAATAGCGCGCCACCTTGTGACTGACTGCAACCAGTAGCGCAGCACATTGTGACTGACTGCAACCAATAGCGTGACACCTTTTACTGATATCTGCGACTGACTGACAAAAAACTCTTCAATCAGTTTCATTCATTCATTTCATTTATTCATAGTGGACCTAGACATACCATAGCATAAATTGACACAAAATCAAAAATTTTTTTTTTAAAAAGGCCTAACTTTGTACCGTATTTAAATTAATTTCTGGTAGAACTTAATGTATATCTCATTTCAAATACACACCATAACTAAAGTTCTGATATAGCAGCTAGCAAAACACGTGCGAAATTAGACCCGTATCAAAACCAAGAATAAGGAAAAGAAAAATGATAAAGGGAGCTAACCCAGCCGGTTAACCCCATTGGTGACCCAGTTAGCGTCGCGCAGGGGTTCGGTCTGAGCAGTCAGGATGACGATGTGCTGCATGTCTCGCCACGTCAGGTTACCACTGAGAACACACGCAACAAAATTGTGGTTGCAAACAAAAGCATACAAAATAAGATCCCCGATGACGTCCTTAGAACCTGATCAAACTCTGAACTCATTATTATTATATGATCGCTATCAGTAACTATAACTGTGCTATTGTCAGAATTGAACTAAAAAATTAATAATCATCAAGTTGCCTCAATTATGTGGTTATAAGAAGGTCCGCAACAATTCAAAATAAAGCCTTCCAAAATTCAAAACTATATAAAAATAAATATACCTTATAAATGTTAAGAAGATATTGACAGCTCTTTGAGAGGAGACAGTATACCAGCCAAACACAAACTCGGCAGTGCCTGCTACTACCATATTACCGTATCACTACATACATCTGAGGGCCTACATGCAGTGTAATTGAGGAGATACTAAGGAAATCAATATCATTTATCAGAAATATCGTTCTTCTGGCCTCACAGGCTTGTCTACTATAGCCCGCCACTTGTCAATAACGTTTCACACAATATGGTAAGTTAGGAAAGCATAATATACAGACTGCAGAGCTGTAGCAATACAGCACTAGGGACCCAGATATCAATCTAATATAGGACCGGACACATAGGGGACGTGGGCCATACTTGGCCTCTAGGGTGAGAGCACAAATCCCGGCAGCAAGTGGAGCCGACGCAGAGGTCCCGGTGTGATTATCCGTACAGCGGTTCCGAAGGTCCGTGGTCATCTGATCAAATTAAATAAATCTTAATTTTTTAACAGATAGGGGATACCATATGAATTAACTCTTAAAAATAGACAACGAGCAGTTATGCTTTAAAACTGAGTGTCGTTAGCAGGAGGCAAGAAATCCGCACAAAATTTGCGATTGACGACATCTATGAAATAAATACTAAACTACAACTACTCAATTTACAACAAATATCACAGTGGTGCCGTTTTTTACAGGGCACCACGCATATTGTTACATTATTCTAATCTATTCTCTCTAATAGGCTTCTTACAATCTTTGGCCCCCTTACAATCTTTGGCCCCCTTACAATCTTGAGGCCCCTTATAATCTTTGGGCTGCTTACAATCTTTACATCGCCAAACTATTTAACAAATTTTGTAAAAAAATGTCTATGGCAAAAAGTTTGTAATAGCAACGCAATTAATTTAGATATGGTGCATATTGCAAATTCAGCAAAAAAGTCAATTGAATTTGTTTACCTATATAAATAGTGCATCTAATCTAGTTTGCACCTACGATTCAATCAAATTATGTGTTTTCCATCTCCGTTTGCATGATATATTTTTGGTGCGTTACAAGTGCAGTATACATACAACAACATACATACATAGTCAGGCCTAACAATCATTATGCTTACGATCATCAGGCCGATTACAAATGCCGCTTACGATCTTGCTGTCGCGAAATTCTCCACTGCTGTAGGTCGCCGCTAGGGTAGAGGCGCACTCCTCAAGATACCACGGTCTGGCGCCCCGCTCTGACGTACTGCTCACGGACAGCGTGAAGATGCTGTTGGTGTAACCGTCGCAGCTGCACGAGTCTGACTGGCCCCCGTTGCCCGACGCCCAGATGTAGATGGAACCCTTGCCATTGCGCCCCTAAGCATCGCATTGGTCTCACTCTTTAAAAAGACTACTTTTGTACACATTTTTTACTCTAAGCTAATTATTTAACATTGACACAATCAATGTACAAATTCGAGTGCAAATCTAGAGAAGAATGGTCATAAATATAACTTAAGCCGAATTTGAACCAATCATCGTTGCCTTGTTAGAGTTTAATATGAAGAAAACAACGTCGTATTGCTTACACAAGCTTACTCTTCTTCTTTCTTTTCTTATTCATATATTTTTCCTTATTTGTTTGCTTTAAAAAAGCAACGTTTCTTCATTTCTTTCTTTTTCTTTACTCCATCATGCCATTTCAAGCCCAGTGAAAGTTTGAGTTTAGACTCGGTCACGGATGGGCAAACTGTGTTATCGAAATCAATTGATGACAAATCAATTATTCTTGTCAATTGACAAGAATAATTTTGTTCTATAAATAGGCTTCATTCATGTGTCTGAGGATTGATGAATTGCAATTGTTCAGACATTAACATTGGATTGTGTGCAGCGCCCTTGTGATGACTTCAGTTATGTTACAGCGCTCTAGAAGTTGTCCAAGAATTATTATTTTATTAAGAAGATAATTATTTTATTAAAACCTCATTGGTTTTCTGCATTAAAAAGCATAGAAGTCGCATAGTCTCAAAGTCACAAAGTCGCAAAATGCATTTAACCTAAAATATCCGACAAGGGGTTAAGAAGCCAAATATTGTACTAAAATAAAATAAAATAAAGTAAAATAAAATATTGTAGCCAATATTTTGTTCAGAAGCCAACAACTTTATTCGGAAGCCAACCACAACGAAGAAGAACCACAATTCAAGTTAATCGAAGAGCGCACCCTGGTGACGCCGTGTTTGAAGGCGTCCCTCGCGAGCTTGCCCGGCCCATCGACCGTCTTCCCGTTGTCCTCAGGACCCCAGCTCGCCGAGTAGATGTCGATGTGATGCGGGCGCAGACTCAGCGCCTTCGCCTCCACGTAGTCACTCACGTCCCCGTCCAGCATGCGCACCCCTGCACCGCATTCACGCCATTCACGCAATGTCATTCACATAAAATGTTATGCAAATACCATTGCATGAATACCGTTACGTGAATACCAGATCTTCATACTTTGATAATACTTAATACCACAACGTGGATGGCATTCATGGTGCAATGAAATGTGCATTGCAAATGATGAATACCATACACTTAGTGGTATTCACGTAACGGTAACATCATGGAATTCACGTAACATTATACATGTAATGGTATTCACGTCGCGGTACTCACGTCATGGTTTTCTTACACATGGTATTCGCAACACGTCATTAACGTATTGAAGTCACATCGAATGACAAAATCGGAATGGTATCACTGAACTATTTTTACAATCACATTAAACTTGTCCACATTCAATCAGATCATTGCAGCAATGCAAATGATGCCGTGTACATTCTGACTGAAGCTAAATTATGTCACTAGAATATCAAAAATAATCCTTAAAATACTTCAAAACTACTACGCAACAAACTACACAATTAATAATCAATTTACACAGCGCAATAATATCAGCGTTTGATTAAGGATATGATTTTGTTTGAACGAAGATCAATCAATAAACGATTACATGGAATCTATTAGCGCAACTACGAAGCATATCATCAAACCAGCCCTACAATGCAATGATACATTAAACATAATTACACTTAAGATACATCAGCGTAACCAAGCATCAACAAAGAAAGACAAAGTTCTGTAACAATTCACTAAAAGTCCCACCTCCTATGCGTGCGTTGAATGCCACCCCGACACCACACTTTTTGTTGTTAGCGAGCCCAGCCACTTCTCCCGCACACCGTGTACCGTGCCTTGCAATAAATAACGAGGTCGGGTTAACGCAGTAAACCAGCTCCAATATAAGCAAAGAGTGTCAATACCAAAGCTCAAAAGATATCAAATGTACTTGTAATGTTACATATAGAACGACTCAAGGCAACACAATAACAAGCTACCTAAATTTAAATTTATTTACAAATTTTGCATTCCTTAGTCGTAGTCACTACACTGACTTAGTGAACAAAATACAGAATACTACACTAATTTTCACAAAATAAAGCCCGTGTGCCATGTATACAATACGGGACACAAAAGTCAATGTACTTGTTCTCGTCAAGGCTGTTGTATCTTGGTGTCGGATCTCCGTCCATGCTGTTGATGTCATAGCTCGCTTCAGCATCCTGTACACAATCAATCAAAATCTTGGTTCTATATCTGTATTGACCAATCACAGGCTTGCTATCAGGCTCAGCAAATCAAAGACCCTGCTTTCAGAAAAAATCATCAATAATCATGATCATACGGTACTGAATTTCAGCATGCGGTACTGAAATCAATTCTAAATAAAATACCCATTTAATAGAAAGTAAATCATAACATATACACAAATAGTATTTTAAAACATGTTTTTGATGATAAATTTGAAAGATTCTTTCTTACCATGCTGCTCTACTTATTATCACGTCCGCATCGGCTGATAAAACTTACATAAATTTTTTCCGACGATACATACATGATTTTTACACCCAATTCCCCCCTTACACCGTCGAATGAAAAAGCAGAATAAAAAATTTGAAAAGACAAATATAAGGACTGCGTACATAGTTGAGGTAGAGATCGGTGTGGTTGTGTTCGATGCCATCATCCAGAATGGTGACCACAACTCCCTTCCCTGTGTAGCCCAGCTCCCACGCACCCACCACGTTCATGCTGTGGCCGTCCAAGCCACCCCCATGCTGAAACATACCCACCACACTATCATCGTTTTGATCGCTAAATGACACACTAGATATGATATAATCAAGAGTTTTACGCATTATCAGTGTTAGGGTTAAAAAATGGTTAAGTTAAGAATAGGGTACCGGTACGCATTGATATGTCCGATATCTGTTTGGAAAACTTCTGTCACATTACACAATAACATTGATCGGGCAGCTTCAAAGATCCAAATAAAAACCGACACGAAGCCAACGCAAAAAACATGCATTACAGCCGATATTTATAAAACGTGGGTTTGCCTAACGGATACCATACTTTTACAAATTATTTGAGTAAACCATTGCCCCATAGTTGAAATCATACGAATAAATCACGTTTTTTCCACTATGGCCATGACCGTCATTTTGACTTCGCTGTATTTTAATCTTAAAAATAAAAACAACGCGCGACGAAATTAATGCCAAAATAAAAAACAAATAAATGAATACCGACAAACATTTAGCAAACCGTTTATACGTAGCGAAATTGCATAGGTATTAACCCGATTTTCCTATTTATTGTGCCGTCCATAGATGAGAAACAGTTGCCTACCAAGTACCACATCTTGGACCAGAGTGGGTCGTTAAGGGTCGGCCTCCAGCCCTCGTCTCCCATTGGTTGGACGCTGGTCTCTACATAGTCGCGCTTCACTCTCCGCCGAACCTTCTGCTGTTCCACCCATCTAACCTACATAAAAAAACAAAGACAATTATAATTTAAAAGCTTAATTCGGTAAAATACAGACCATATTTCTGGATCCGAATGTTTACTCCTTGTTTTAGTAATTCTGCTTGAAAAATGTAAAAAAACTTAGTAAAAATATTTACAATTTTTCAAAAAGTACGTGATGTAATTTAGGCCTACACGATCGTAATCGATTTGAATTGATAACTCATGCTTGTTTCGTTGTAGTACACACAAATCAAGTTGCATTCACTCGCTGTTTTTTCTCAATTCAACTAGTACTGCGGTCATTCTTGAAAAAGAAATCAACTAAGGAAGCGCTTGGCAAACTTTAATCACACCACCACAAAATTCAATACCAAGCTCATCTCATCTGGTCACAGGGCTGGGTGCTTTTCTCTGCATCTACACCACCGACCAAATTAGCCTAAAACGACCGACACTGTTTGTATAGATATCACCGAGACCGTCAAGGGAGGATACAGTGGATGGACAGAAGGTCAGTTTTCTGTTTGAATCGTCCTCGTTGTGATGCAGTAAAGCCAAACTGAAGTCTGTCAAACAGCGGATTGATTAAAACCTGAGCTCTGGATATAGGGGACTCTGTGATGTTTGAATGTCCAACTTTGGATCACAGTACTCAGTGGAATGCCTATCACATGATAGCATGGTTGAGAAAAGTCCACCCTTCCAATCTTTTATAAAGAATTTCATAGACCAAAAATGGAAAAAATCAAATAAAAACAAAACTGCTCTCGATTGCTATGAAAATCAATTTTAATCGTAGCCTGCAGTGCCGTACAAAAACGTTCATGGGAGAAATTCTTTCGCTAATTGACAATAATGCTAAATTTTATTGTCCTCCTTCACAGCATCAGGAAGATTAAATTTAGCGCATAAATATAAAAATCACTTCACTCAAACTGGGCTGACCTTGAAAGCATAGATGAGCATCATGTACACATTGAAGAATGATAGCCATGAATGAAAAACCAATCGCTACATCTGCGACAGCATTATATCAAAAAAACTTAACCTGAGCCCTAACCCAAATCCTTAACTTTAACGTTATCACTAACCTTAAATGATGTACTCCGACACTAATCCAACCCCAGCTCTAATCCTAACCCTAATCCTTAAAAGCCCCCAAAACCAGATCCCCTCTACATGTAGTGTGAAGCGTCAGATGCAGATAGAGGTGCACCTACGCAACAAGGCCGCCCGTTTAACAGAACGGTTGAGTTGAAGAGCGATGGGTTAGGCGCTTCAAGGGCGCTCATTCAACGTGATGGATTGACAGAACGTTATTATGTTGTCATGGTCGATCGTATCAGCCATTCAGAGCACTGAATGCTGCTGAATGCAGCGAGGCCGGCTTCATGGTAAATCAACACACTGTCTGACCATAGATTGTATAATATTAATAAATAGACAGAAATAACTGGGCTACGCCGCGTGAACATAACCATTCTGGTGCGTGCAGCGAGCAAAGTAGCCTAACCTCACTACATGCTGCTAGGCTGCATGTGCATTATTATCAGCAAATGTCAACTATAATTTTTCTATAACTCCTTTTTCAAAGAAGTTCAAATCAAGCGCTTAAGTTATTGAGAAGTCCAGAACTGAGCCTGTCATAACGATATTTTTGTTAATCATCTCAGTCATATTATATGTAACGAAGTCGATTATTTAAAATATTCTATGCATTTTTCCTTTGCAAAATGCTGACACACACACATCGCACAAGTCACACAAGTCACCAGGGTCCATTGACCACAGACACGTGCAATATACCACTGTCTGATCTGCACGCTACGCTTCCAGTCCCTAATAACTCCGTTCCACTCATCCACAGACCAAACTCTACTCACCCATACCAATAATGGCTCAGCGGGGGCGGCATTCTTTGAAGAAGTATCCCATTACGAACCGTTAGCATGCATAGAAGCGTATCTAGCGAGGCAGGCGGTATGTCCAGTCATAAGGTTACCGAAACAAAGCACATCGAGCGCAGAAATAGCAGTCGATATGGGATGTCTGGAGTTAACGGGGAGGGACACGTGGGCATTCCTGAACCACGGTGGCTTACATTGTACATGATCGTGAACAATGGCCGCCAGGGAACACTAAACAACCGTTGGAGGCAAAATTTGCTACAGATCCTGAAAGTGATACCAGCGATACATCGATACATGATCAACATACAGAAATAACTCGCGAACAGATGATCGTTATTGACAAAAACAAAGTCCAGCCGCCTTCTGTTCAATCAGCTGATCAGTGATCGACAGTATCGATCGCGAGATATTGAAAATTCAACGTCGTCCATCGCCAATATGAAGGACTACTTACGTAATCTTATGACGCAGCGAACATAAAGTTGTATGACAATTAATTGCATAATTAACATAAATTTGCTGAAATAAAATTAGTTCTTCAGTTATGTCTTTCGGCGCTGAAACGCATCATAAAGCCATTATTGTGATTAGTATTAGCTAATCGGGTTGTTCAGCCTGTACACAGCACTTGTAGACTTAAACGTGTACCTAAATTGTAAATAGCCTCAGAAGCTCCACGACTCAATTTCGAGGGGCATAATTAAAAGTATTCACGGCCTTGAGATGTACATGTATTTAAAGTTGTGAGTTGTTTTGCAGCTGTGCATGATTTCATCTTTTTCTTCTTTACTCCTCACTCACACCGCCGCTATCCACGCGATCGAATCACAGCGTTCTAGCTAGCTAGTACACCGTGCACGAATTATTTACCGCACAAACTCCTAAAACAAAAGATCTGTGAATGTAATTTTTTAAGCCGACTAGTGGAAACAACGTGTTCAAATTAATTGTGGAAAAGACTCAAAAGTAGGTCATCAAAATTGAGAATTTGTATCTCCAACAAAAGACCACCGAGAGTGTGCTGCAGTGCAACAGTTTGACCAGTTACAGTATTGAATCGTCACAATACACACACGGAACTTCTCTTGCTAAGATTGACGCTAAGGCACCTGGTACTCGACACAATTTACGCAATTTTGCATTCAGTTTTAGCATGCAATTTAGCATGAAACCTTGCATAACAAGCAATCTGCATTCAAACTTGCATCGTGTGCTAGGGACCTTAGTTCCACTCCCTACGTCATCAGAATCCCGCCTTCTCTCATTTACACTCCCATTAGTGGAACAGCCATTGACAGACGGACCTCACCCGCTACACCAACCATCGACAGCGTGTGGAATAACGAAACGAGGTCAGACAGTCGCTCTGTGGCTCATAATTAAACACAGACTTGGTAGAATGATTGATTCCAGGAAGAGAGCTACAAATAAACTGTAACTGTAATCGTTGATGAACGCCTGCTGGTGAAAAAACCTTCCATTCATGAATGCTGAATAAAGCTCAATCTAATAAAGGCATCCGATCTGCAGGTTTCTTTTTGGTTAATTATAGTATTATATATACTAGGCTAATGGACATATATCTTGTAAGCAACGAGACTACTTAATGCAAGCATCTCACTTACAAACAAGAATGATTTTTGAGTAATCCGGATAAGGAAGGAAAATTAAATCCGTGAGATTCTTTGTAATTTGTGACAGAAATATGTTGAAAAGCAAACGGTTCAGCTGCAAAAATTACAACACGCAATATTGTTTCGAGAAACAATTCGCATTATTTGATCGGGCGGAATATTGTTCAAGTCAAAAAATATTGCCATGCAGCGGAAAACACTGCGGGCTAAACCATCAAAAATCAATGCAGCCAAGTAATTATATTGACACACACTGCCGGCCTTAAAATAACCATCATTTTTACGCTAGGTACTAGAACAGGATAAGCATAAAAACTGGCTACAGTAACTGTAATATAGAGGCCAAGCTCAGGCCATAATGTGGTTCTACATTCTCACAAAATCAGCTTATTGCATGAACCCAGCCTCCATCCATCCCATGGACATAAAGCACAATCTAGACTCTAGAGCGTCCACGGACCCTGCCGGACAGTGCCGGTGCTACAAGTCCAATTTGACGGTGGGCCCCGATCTACAGCATGTAACGACACGGGTTCTGCAGTTTTATGTGCAGCAATAAAGCGGGATAAGATTTGAGTCAGAGATCCAGAGTGATCCTTCAGGAAACAGGGGAGGAAAGAGGGGTGAGGGGGAGGGTTTGAACTACCAGTATCTCTCAATAAGGACCCCCCTTACAATGACTCATGACAGCTCAATGACTGAGCTCATTAGATCCCTCGACCCCCTTTACTTTATTGACGACCCCCCTTACTTTATTGCTAACCCCACAAAAATGGTACCTATTGAAGGTGCGATTTTTTGTGTTTTGCATGTTCAATTTGGATACGTCGCGGTAGTTCTAAACTTCCCCCCCCCCGGTCGTCAGTTCATAGCGGCGGGCGATAAGTTGGATTCAGAGCCCTGTGGCAACTTTCCCCCGGTCATGAATTGTTAGTTTCTTCTTAAACTATAGTTTCATAAAGGAAAAACAGCAGAAATATTTAAACCTTCAAAGAAAGTTAGACTCCACCGAGGTCTTTTAGACAAATAGCACATTGCCCGAGATAGACGTCAAGGGGAAAGATGGATGCTTCATCAGGGACCATCCATATGTCGGTGGTCAGGCGTCGGAATCAGGCCGAGTAGTTGTGGGAGATAGTTACAGCTCAAGTAATGATGGGTTTAGCCTCATTCAGCGCGGTAGGTCAGCGGGATCGAAGAGATTAGCTCTATGTGTAACTGTAGATAATACAAGGCAATAAAAGATCCAGGTCTAAGGCCTCCTTTCCACGATGCAAATCTTTCATGCAACCGTGTTAAGAAAATCACAATGTAGAATGTTCTTAACTGGTTTCAGGCAAGCCGTGCATGCAACCGAGTTAAGGAAATCATTGTCATGACAACGGACATTTTACATTGTAATTTTCTTAACATGATTGCATGCAAAATTGCATGCAAAATATGCATGGTTGAAAGAGACCCTAGCATTATTGATGCATGGCAGAATTAACGCATTGGTCTGGGATCAGCAAAAAGTGGCACACATAGCGACCGATATCCTGTCGCGACGTGATCCTTTCCATTTTACTCAAGAATTTAATCCACTTGGACAGATAGGCTTTAAGTCTAGACAACACTGAGTAAATTTACATTCAAAACTCATTCGCAGAGAAAAACCAGAATTAGAATTGCATAGTACCGAAAGCGCCAAAAAATTAAGTTCTACCTAATTTTAAGTAGCTCATAAATTAAAGGATTGTAGTGTGCTGCTTAGTACTTCAATCATTGTTGTTTTACCAGTAAAATATGTTAAACAGTTGATTATAATTGCACTAAATAAAAATAACCAGAAATCATAAAACATATTAAATCGCATTATAATGAGAAGGCTCTAGAACTTCAACAAAACATTGAATTCTGCTAAATAATTATCATGCTCCACAGCTCTCTCATTCCACAGGCATAAATGCCATAATACATAACCTTAGAAAAAAGCCAAGAGATCAAACATATCCTTACGCTAAGAGCTATTTCAGCTACATAGGCAGTTCTTGGAGCTGACGAACGCCTTTGATTTAGAAAACGACAAACCAAAATGGTGATTTTGTTTCAATGCAAACGACCGCGCGCACTCTTTATTCTGAAACGTCTCATAGCAAATACAAATAGCACTTCAAGTGAATAATGAAATCACTTGACTATTCGCTGCAGTTAAACAATTAGTGCTGTAGGCACAAGGAACAGCCATGCAGTCCCATATACCAGTCTAGACTCGGGGCGTAAACCAGCACTAGCTACCAGGGTTATTCATCGTTAGTCCCTCCAGTCTAAGTTATATATACATTCCTTAGATAAACTACTTCGCCCCGCACCGCGGTCACGAACTGTGCAGCTGATAACAGAGTTTCTCACCCAGCTTAACTCGAGTCCTGTTTTGCATATACAATACAGTAATACATGTAGATACAGTAGTGTCTTGTATCTACCTATTTAGTGCTAAGAACAGCAGTAATGTTCTTTAATGTGATGCAGGTTGCAGTAATTAATGATTAGCGGCAGAGAGCGATTCTACCAAGTAGTATAGCCGCCGATTTTCAATACTTGGTACCCCTGCAAATCGGGGAACAAATAATTGGGTTGCAGCCCAGAGGTTGGGGGGGGGGGGGGGGGGGGGGG
>JAQIWG010000649.1:0-30934 GCA_034695025.1 Chamaedrilus cognettii
CCCCCAGTCAAGTCGTGCGCTTTGCACTGGTAGAAACAAGTCTCCCTCAGCGCCGTCACCCTACCCCCCCCCCCCGCAGGGGCGGTACTACATTTTGAATGAATGGGGATGCATCGGATTGCATCGCTCAGCCAGCATGAAAGGTATATTTGAAATGTAGTTTTCTATGTAAAGAAAATTAAAGGAAAATGAGGATACAAGTGACTCATCCGAGTCATCCCCTCCCTCATCGAAAATGTACATTTTTTTTACCGGTAATTAACTGCAAGTATAGCATGCATTGTTAACATTTTTAGTCAGTATACTTCTACCGTCGCTAGTTTTGGGAGGGAAAAATCTTTATTATCCACCTATACCGGCAATTCCTGGAACAGCTTATACCCCCCCCCCCCCCCCCCATACGGCTGCTGTGTCCGAGCAATGATGAAATCCGAGCAATTTATAGACGACGGCCGATAAAAATTGTTAATTTCTAATGAGAACACTGGTCGTTTGAGCCGATCGTGGCGGCCTGATTCGTCTAGAACCGAATCGTCTAATAGTTTCTCGAGCCGTTTGAGCTGTACAGTACAATCAACCTAATTGTCGTTTGCACAATAATATAGTTCGTATTATTATGTATATGAATTATTATAAGCTCAATTATTTTACATGGAAATGAGTTTTTAAATTTTCTCTATTAGTCGATTCGGTTTAACTTTAGACAAATCGGTATTAGACGAATCGGACTCTCCCGAGTCTGAGCGGTATCAACAAAATTGATAACAATAAACGGTTTCAGACTTCGAATTGAGGTAGGGGTAGGGGGCTAGGGGCCCTCGGCTCATCCCCGGCTTGCTCTCCCCACCAGTCTCCGCTGCCCCCCCGGCGCTGCCTAGATCCCTGCCTAATTAGGACGGTATGCGATGTCAGCTGTTTATGCTGCTCGCACATGTGCTGCAACAGCGTGTCGGATCGTTAGACTTGAAAATTTCGGTGGAATTTTAATGAAATGCGAACAAAATGCGGCATACTTTTTACGGCGTGCGCCGATAGGCGAACGCCGTAATGTTTCGGTCCGGTACCTCACTTTGTTTTAAATTTTCTTTTTTTATGGATCTTTGGCGCATTCCCGGAGACTCGCCTTCCGACCTATAAGTCTAGTTTGAGAGACTGCAGTCTCCGGCAACTTCACAAGACCATTCCATACAATTAAATTATAAATTTGCATATGTCGAATGATAAAAATAGTTGTTTTTTTGTAAATTAGTTGTTAATGATTGAAGAAAACTTTTTTGAGCTGCTTACAATCGGAAGCCCCTAGGATTCTTCAAGGAGACACGAATCCTGTCTCCTTGTGAGGGTGTGTGGCATGACGGACTATTTGATCGCGGTGTGTATGTGTTACGGCTCACTTATGTTTAATAGTGAACAATTTGATTACGGTCTTAATGTGTTTAGCATTTCAGGCTATTTCATCGCTGTGTGTGTTTGTGTGTGTGTGTGTGGCATTGCAGACTATTTGATCACATGAAGTGTGTATGTGTTTGTACATAGCATAGCAGGTTATATATCACGGAGTTTTGTGTGTGTAGTATTGCGGATTATTTGATAACGGGTGTGTGTATGCGTAGCATGGCGGACTATTTGATCACGGGGGGTGCTGGTTACATCCCAGAGGACGGACTGACGGGGGCGCAGCTCTTCAATGCGGGGGAGGGTTTGACCTACAAGTAGGCGCTTCTTCCTCTATATCTTTGAGGTTGTTTTTTGGAACACCATGTAGATCTGCTAGATATAATATTTGCTTCGATACTATACACGGTCCTTAAACTCAAAGCCACCAACCACTACAATGGCCACTTCCCCGAAGTCATCAACTGCTCAAAATTTTCTTGCACTTCATAACTTTTGTTTTCTTAAAAAATTCATAACGATGCAGAAATTAGGCATCAATTTTGGATGTACCGTAGTATCCATAATACTGTGTTTGAGATTTGATAGCATTAAAATGTACACGATAAATTACGTTTGCACTGATAGGCAATTGGTTTATTAAAATTTGGAAGTTTTAATTTTTGTTTGCCTCTTTTGAGTGAAAATGCAAGTGACATTTGACAAATGATGTTGGATGCGTGTGATTGTTGTGTGTTCAGTGATTTCCTGCTGCTGCCCGGCTTCATTGACTTTGCCTCCAACGAAGTGGTGCGTAGTTCTTAGTTGATTTTACTGTTTCATATGAAGTGGTGCATACTCCTCAGTCCGAGGTCGTGTAGTCTCCTATGACGTGATGTATATTTTTCAGTCCACCTTGTCTCCTATGACGTATTGTATGTCTTCTATCTAGTCTCCTATGAAGTGATGCGTATTTTTCAGTCCGCCGTATAGTCTCCACCAAAGTGGTTCGTATTTCATAGTCCACCGTACAGTCTCTAGTGAAGTGGTTCGTATTTCTCAGTCCGCTGTGTAGTCTCCAGCAAAGTGTTGCGTATTTTTTAGTCCACACTCCATATATTGGTACCCACCATTGCGAGTTAACCTCGAGTTGGCTCAATCGGCGGATTGTGTGACGTCACGCCAGGTATAAGAGATTGACAATGGTCACTCTCAACTCGCCGATTGACCAACGCAAGGTTAACTCGCAATGGTGGGTACGGATATTAGTGTGGCTGTTGCTTTAGCCTGCTGCTTAAGTATGATGCAGTTAAGAGAGATTATAGAGACAGATTTAATTGCTTGAATATGATTGAGTTTGATGAGCGTCGTAACAGTGGAGTGTGAGTGTTACTGCTGCATCAAGTGTGGGCTGAGCTTGTTGAGTGTGAGTGTTGTGGGGCTGCTGAATGACATGTTTGTAGTAAAATAGACCGCAGTGTCAGTGATCTTTTATACTGGTTTGACGTTGTACCTTGTGCACATACTGGATCAACTTTGTGCCTTGTACACGCAACGACACATCGTATAAATAGTGCTTCCGTGTCGAATGGAGAGTTGGTCTGTTGAATCTGTGGGTGACAAGCTGTGAACAGAGAGCATTGTGATGTTTTAAGTGCGTTGCAGTTAGGGTTAGGATAAGACTTGTATCGCTACCCTCTGCATGCCATAACCCCATGTGTATCACACCACCCCCTTGTTTATCACACCTCCCCTCTAGTTTGAGGCCCCCCTTGAGTATTACACTCCCGTATGTATGACGCCGGATCTTTTGTCAGCCCTGACACACAGGCTCACTTAAGACATGTGTCACACCCCCCCCCTCTGTGTGACCAAAACTAATAGCTCTCCCCCTTGTGTCTTACACCCCCCCCCGTGTATGACACAGGATCTGACGTCAGCTCTGACGCGCAAGCTCACGCTCAAGACGCCGCTCGTCTCCTCGCCCATGGACACCGTTACTGAGAGCCAAATGGCCATCGCCATGGCTGTGAGTCTGAGGGGGGGTGAGGAGGTAGGGTGCGGAACGGGTAGGGTGGCAGGTGGTTGAGCAGGGAAGGGATTTGAGTGAAAACGTTAGATGGATGTTAGTTGTGGGTTCTCTTCTTGACTAGGGGGCCACTGCTTGACTTGACCTCACCGCTGCTAGTGATGATTTGTGTGGTTTTACTGCTCTATTGTTGATCTTTTTAGCTGTTGCGCAGTTGTGTGCAACCGTTGCTCTGTTGTGTGCAGCTGTGTGGGGGCGTGGGGACCATACATCACAACTGCACCGCTGAGTTCCAAGCCAACGAAGTGCGCAAAGTGAAGGTAGGGTCCCAGTGTAGTCTCTTGCTGCTCTGTGTGTGTGAACAGTGGCTGAGCTGAGCATAATGTCTGCTCAAGTAGCTGATCAGTGACTAGATGAGCTGATAGCAGTCCAATTTATTCACTGCACACTCATTGGCTTGCAGCAAGGAATTGGGACTCTTATACACCTAGAAATGATATCACCACACCTGAACGGCACAATAGTTGAATTGTTGGAGGTCGGCATATGGCAGAATTATGAATAGTCGATGCTACCAATACCATTCTCTGCAAAAATTAGCGGAATTGGCTAAATTCTGGACAGCCAATAGAAACCCATCTAACAGGCTATGTCGCCCATCTTTGATGCCGTGCGCGCCAGCCGGTATTTTACTGGCACAGCCATTCTAGGTTTATTCGCAAGTCTTTGGTGTGCTGTGCTGCGGCTGGGTAATTGGCTTTTAAGGTATCTTTGACCCTTTGCCTTTACCGTTTTGCTGTAACGGGTACTGGAACAACGAAATCGGTTGAATACAAAATTTGGTTATACATGTAGCTGCAGGAGCGATTTATTTATTTTTAAGGTAGTTTAAGATACCGCCTGTTTTGATCTGTTGTTTGTTGATAGTTGAGCTGTGTGATGGATGTCTGTGTGTGACAGGTTATGGTCGTCTGGCAGGAACATCAGCAGCGCTCTCCTTAATCTGACCTGTATCTGGTCCACTGTGAGCTCTAGTTGAGTGGTTGTAGTTGGCAGAAATACGAGCAAGTTTTTATTCTTGACCTACATCTCATCCAATCGAAGCGTTGTGACTTACATCTGGTCCAATCAGAGCGCTGGTTGTGGTTGACAGAAGTACGAGCAGGGTTTTATCCTTGATCCGGTCTGTATTGCGCCCGACGCTCCAATCACGGAGCTCGTCAAGTTCCGGGCGACGCACGGCTTCAGTGGGATCCCGGTGACGGAGACGGGGCTGATAGGGGGGCGCCTGCTGGGGCTCGTCACACAGCGCGACTTTGACTTTGTCACACAGGACATGCTCTGCACCCCCGTGTCTAAGGTCAGCGTGCCGCCCAGGCAGCGAAACTGGTGGTCGACGCTACAGTGTTGTTTGCTTCTGGGTTTGTTTGTTTGTTTGCTGCAGGTGAGCGTTGCCGGTGTTGATAAGTCACTGACTCTGTGGATGTGTATGTGTGTGTGTGTGTGTGTATATGTGTGAATCACGTGGCATGTGCTGATGCGTGTGTCTGTCACGCTATCTCTCCGCTGGATCACGTACGCTCTCTGCCGTTCACTCACTTTCTCAATGTATCTTGTCGTCGTCTATCAATGTCATCGTTCTATTACTTTCGCTCTCGTCTAATGTCCCCCCCCCATGTCCCTTCCTTCCCTCCTCCCTTCCCCCCCCCCACCCCGTGTAGAAATACAAGCAGGGATTTATTGTGAGCCCAGTGGTCATGGCCCCCTCCCAGACTGTTGCCGACATAGTGAGCGTCAAGGGGCGCTATGGGTTCTCAGGGATCCCCATCACAGACACGGGACAGATGGGCGGCAGGCTCGTTGGACTCATCACACAGCGCGACGTTGACTTTCTCACCGCAGACCAACACCCCCTTAAAGTGTCTGAGGTCTGGGGGGGCTAGGGGGTTACTATCCCTTCAAAGTGTCTGAGGTCTGGGGGGGCTAAAGGGATACTACCCCCTTAAAGTCTCTGAGGTCTGGGGGAGCTAGGGAGCTACGGCGTCAGCGATGAACTTTAAGTTTGCATGATTGCTATGTCTGCCTCTGTGTCTTGAGTTGAGTTTGCATGACCTGTGGTGTCTGTATGTATGTAGGTGTTGTATGTAGTTGTTGTATGCAGATCAGTTCGTGTATATAGATATTGTATGTAGCTCAGATTATGTGACCAGGCTGCCTTGTTTCAATCTATTATCTTCTATCGCAGGCTCGTTTTTCTAATTTTAGTTTTATTTCTGTTATCCTCCTCGGTGCATTGCATGTGTTGCACCAGTGTCATCGTTATCTCTCGTGCACACATCCTTTTAGATTTTCTTTTTGCATATTCAACAATACTACTGTAAGATCATGAAATTGTATCATATGTACAATATATTCAAGAAAGAAAGGGCAGCGATTCTGTGCTGGCTTTCTTGCCCTGAACTGAACTGTATTTAGTTTTTGTGCAACATACTAAACTAAACTAAAAAAACAAACCCAAAAACCCAAAAAACTTGTACACTACGTGCGTCAATAAGTAACGGTAGGATCTGTGTGGTTGTGGTGAGGTACTAGAGCCTTGAAGCATGTCGATAGCAGAATTGACTGAGATGCTTGCAAGCGCTTGTACTTTAGCGTAATTATGATTCAACAAGTCTTGTGCAGTTAGCATTTAGTGTAGAACTGACGTTGTGCTGTGAGCTTCTAAGCACTTTATGCTGTGAAGTCTGTTGGCTTTCAGTAGGATTTGATAATAGTTG
The DNA here is from genome assembly GCA_034695025.1 of Chamaedrilus cognettii. Taxonomy (NCBI): domain Eukaryota; kingdom Metazoa; phylum Annelida; class Clitellata; order Enchytraeida; family Enchytraeidae; genus Chamaedrilus; species Chamaedrilus cognettii. The sequence goes on from JAQIWG010000649.1 coordinate 6,181, forward strand.
CACTATATTTATGAAACTAAGAGAAGAAACAGGATTGTGTGAATACTGCAGTACCGTATTGTCCTCTTGCGTCTGTAGAGTCAGTATAAGCTGTTTTTAAATACCAAATAATTATTATATGTTGACCTTGTATTGACCACTGGGCTGTGAGTGTTGTGAGCATGTAGACTGCAGCTCTGTGGGTGCTGTGTGTGTCCAGGTGATGACGCGACTTGAGGACCTTATAGTGGCGCCGCATGGGGTTACACTGAAGGAGGCGAATCAGATCCTGCAGAAGAGCAAGAAGGGTGAGTGGGCTGAGCACAATATAATTCTCCTTTTTGGGTGTAGGTATTAAATGATCTGAGTGGTCCTTTCAACTCATGTTATAGTCTACGTTCTTTTCCTACCCAATAAGGCTTTAGGGCTGGGTTAAGGCTCATTGTAGAGTTAGGGTTGTGGCTATGATTTATTGTAGGATTGTGGTCATGGCCTGATCTGGGTCTTGAAAAAAATTAGCCAAACATCCACCAAACGACTTTATATTTTGCCAGTTGGTACTTTTTTTCGCCAAATTTGTTACACATTGTCATTTGTTCCCTTTGAGTGCACTTGAATATTATTAAGTTTATTGCTCTTATCCTCACTATATTGCGGTTATTGAGTTTCTAAAATTGAAGGATGAATAAAACATTGATCAAGGGCTTTCGCCAAATGGAAAAAAAAATGATCAACTGCAAAAAAAAATTTTTTTGCCGATTTTCGCGACTGGCAGATGAAGCCCTGGTTGAGGATCATATTTAGTTGATCACATTTACTTGAGAATCATGTTTAGTTCAAGATCATGTGTTGTTGAGGATCATATTTAGTTTAGGATCATATTTGAATATCTTTATTTCACTCAAACGAGTAGCCGCAAAACGTCACACACAAGAATATAGATTATCCAACACAATAGAGAAATAATTAAATATAACTGGTAGATCAAAATGTTAACAGTTTAAAGGTCAAAATATATGACTGTAAGTAGCAATCACTAAACAGTCATTAAAGAAGTGTCTCTCTCCGCCTGGTATTGGTTTCTAACCGCTGTATTATATGACTTGATAAACGTTGCTGTGCTGCAGTTATACTTACCTTCCAATTGCAACACAATGCTGTCCTGAACATTTGTCATTGTATAAATATGCAAAAGTAGTGAATTATTTGAAGCCTTTAGTGTAGCAAGAAAACACTTCCTGCGCAAGGTGTAGATGTGTCGGATAGGCAGTAGATCAGAATAAAATAGACACTCATGAACAATAGCTGGATTAAACGTTTTAAATAGTTTCATAAACATACTGGACCAGGGGTGGTCAAGTGATACAGTCGGTGTCTTAGTCAGTGAAATCGCTTCTATTGCATACATTAGTATTGGCAATGCAATTGAATTTACCAGAAGCAAGGTAACAGGCAAGTTTAGCAAATTTTCTAGTTTAGCAAAGGTACAATTTACCGCCCGATAGAGCTTGGCCTTCTGTTTATCAATATTGCAAGTAAATTTTTGTCCACTTTGCACATATATTCCAAAATATTTAGCTTTCGTTACCCATTTTATAGCGTATCCCCCTGCTTCAATATTACAACAATTTTTATGACATCCTTTACCAATTTGAATATTTGGTTGAGGATGATGTCTGGTTAAGGATCAAGTCTAGTTGAGGATCATATTTAGTTGAGGATCATGTTTAGTTGAGGATCATATTTAGTTGAGGATCGTGTTTGGTTGAGGATCATATTTAGTTGGGGATCATGTTTAGTTGAGGATCATATTTGGTTGAGGATTATGTCTAGTTGAGGATTATATTTACTTGAGGTACAGGGCCTGATCTGGGTCCTGAAAAAAGTTAGCCAAACATCTGCCAAATGACGTTTTATTTTGCCAGGCCGTACTTTTTTTCATCAAATTTGTTACACATTGTCATTTGTTTCCTTTGAGTGCACTTGAATATTATTAAATTTATTGATTTTTTTATCACCATAATTGTGGTTATTGAACTTTTGAAATCGAAATATGAATAAAACATTTGCCAAGGGGTTTCCAAAAAAAACCAAAAAAACCAGTTGTGGTTATGGCTTAATCTAAATTGATACGGTTGTAGCTATTGTTCATTGTAGGGTTGTGATTCGATATATGGTTATTGTTTATTTGTTGTAGGGTTGTGATTGTGATTTATTGTAGGATTGTGGTTATGGTTTATGATAGGGTTGTGGTTATGGTTTATTGTAGGATTGTGGTTATGGTTTATGGGAGGGTTGTGGTTATGGTTTATGGTAGGGTTGTGGTTATGGTTTATGGTAGGATTGTGGTTATGGTTTATGGTAGGGTTGTGGTTATGGTTTGTGTGTGCAGGCAAGCTGCCGATAGTGAATGAGAGTGGGGAGCTGGTCGCCATCATATCAAGGACCGATCTCAAGAAGAACAAAGAGTTCCCCCTCGCCTCCAAGGATTACATGTACGCTCCGCCACACATACACTTTCTACTCCCCTCCCCCCTCATATCACCATGATGTACCTATATGTACCTTTCTCCACACATCACTGTCTACCCCTTCCTCGTATGCAATTTTTTTAAATCCTAGTGCAGACCGGGCTGCAATCAGGGGATTGCTCATTGAGCCTGGATGGTAGTTCTTAGCACAGGTTAGGCTGCAGTCAGTAGATCCTAACACAGCCTGGGCTGCAGTCAGTATATCCTAGCACAGACTGAGTTGCAGTCAGTAGATTTGAGCAAAGGCTAGGCTGCAGTGAGAAAATCCTAAAGCCTGGGCTGCAGTGGATGCCTGTGTGTGTAGGAAGCAGTTGTTGGTGGGTGCGGCAGTCAGCACACAGATGGATGACAAGGGCAGGCTTGAGGCTCTCGTGCAGGCCGGCGTCGACTTCATTGTCATTGTGAGCACCCCTCTTAACCCCCTTCACCTGCGTCTCACCTGCGCAGCTCCCTGTGCCCGCAGACCCCCATAACCACTCCTCTACATCTCTCTTCACTTGCCTGGCTTGTGTGTAGGACTGAGTGTGCAGAGGCCTGGCTTGTGTGTAGGACTGAATGTGTAGAGGCCTGGCTTGTGTGTAGAACTGAGTGTAGAGGCCGGGCTTGGGTGTAGGACTGAGTGTAGAGGCCGGGCTTGAGTGTAGGACTGAGTGTAGAGGCTGGGCTTGTGTGTAGGACTGAGTGTAGAGGCCTGTCTTGCGTCCATGCAGGATTCCTCGCAGGGCAACTCAATTTATCAGATCAATCTCATTCGCTACATCAAGTCGACCTGGCCTGACCTCCAGATCATCGGCGGCAATGGTTAGTTCTCATTGGTCTTATCTAGGTCAGTGCTTCACGTATACATGTATGTGGTTGAGTAATATCTAGATCAGTGGATGCAACAGTGCGTTGTTATAGGTCCATCATATCACCATGATACAGTTTTTATTGATATCATTAGCCTTAATTAGCGGTGTGTTCTAGTCGAGCTGTAGTTGTGCGGCAGCTGTCAACTGCTTATACTGCTAAGCCTAAGCAACCCCTCTACACGTCTGGGCACGGCTGTAGACACTTACTGGGCACCCCCAGTCTATCAGAGGTTGTTATGGTGATTTATGCCATGGTTTCACTGGTTGCCATGTTGGCTGTTTAAATGCTTGTACTGGTTGCTATGGTGACCATTGCTATATTGCTATGGTGACCGTTGCCATGGTTGCAGTGGTGACAGCATCGCAAGCCAAGAACCTGATAGATGCTGGTGTGGATGGGTTAAGGGTCGGCATGGGCAGTGGATCCATCTGCATCACGCAGGAGGGTCAGTGCTGCAGCCGCCTTCTTCTTTTTCTTCTTCTTCTTTTATACCTCCGGCAAGCCGGGGAACAAGGAATTGGCTTGCAGACCAGAATTTCCCGGGCGAGTTGTGAAATGCGACTAAAGATGTGTACTGTGTAGAGGTCTGCATGGGCCTGTCATTGTCAGCAGTGGCGTGCCGGGTGTTTTCGATCGGCGGTGGCGGCACGCCGACCAATTATACTCGGTGGCGGCAAGTGAAAAATCTAGGCGGCGGAGGCGTTAGGCGGCGCCAGGCCATTCAAATAACAAACCCCCCCTCTTAAAGTTGTGGATGAGAGTTGAGAGTTGAGGATGAAGTTGAAAATGAGAGTTGAGGATGACAGTTAAAGATGAGAGATCGTGTTGAGGATGAGAGATGAGAGTATCGGCGGTGGCGGCAGGTACAAACTACCAGCAGCGGCGGCGCAGCACGGTTGGCGCAGGAGTGTAGTTCTGTGTAGTACTGTGTTTCCCCTGTGTGTAGCCAGTGTGTGTAGTACAGTGTGACCCCTGTGAGTAGCCAGTGTGTGAAGTACAGTGTGTCCCCTGTGTGTAGCCAGTGTGTGTAGTACATTGTGTAGCCAGTGTGTGTAGTACAGTGTGTCCCCCCCCTGGTGTGTGTATGGCAGTGATGGCGGTGGGCAGGCCGCAGGGTACAGCGGTCTACAAGGTGGCCGAGTACGCTCGCAGGTTTGGCGTGCCGGTCATGGCTGATGGGGGCATTGCCAACGTGGGTCACATCACCAAGGCACTCGCTCTCGGCGCCTCCACAGGTGGGGGGGGAGAAGAGAGGACAAGTGAGGGGGGGGGGAGAATATTCATAACTTTGAATGCTTATTTTCACTTAAAATGCTATGATCTTGTGTTAGATCTTCTGTTCAATACGAAAGGAAATCATTCATTTATTGATGAGATATTACTCGAGTGCTTTATATGGCACAATCTTTCTGTAGATGTGGTACGAAATAAATAAATGATGGCATGTCAAGAATGTGTGATGATCTTGCTTGTGTCCAGTCATGATGGGGTCCCTGCTTGCTGGTACTGCCGAGGCGCCAGGCCAATACTTCTTTGCCGATGGCGTGCGACTCAAGAAGTACCGTGGCATGGGATCTCTCGATGCCATGGAGCAAAACAAGTCGTCTCAGACTCGCTACTTCAGGTACAAATCCTGTACTACACCTTGTGCTTAATCCCCTGCAAGTTGGGGAACAAGAATAGACAATTGCAGTCCAGAGCTGCGCGGGTGAGTCTTAAAGTGCGACTAAAGAATGGGGAGCGGTTTTGCCTAGAATCGCTCCTGGCTTGTGTGTGGTACTGAATGTGACCCCCTGCCGGCTCTGCCACTGCCAGCAGGCAGTGGCAGAGCCCCCTCCCTCTGCTGGCTCTCCTTCCCCTGCTGGCTCCCTTTCCGCTGCTGGCTCCCCTCCCGCTGCCGGCTCTCTTGCACAGAACTGGACTGTAATAGTCTTTGTGCTGCACACAAATTAAAAATCAAACTACAAAACTACTTTTGTCTTAGCTACAAAATAGAAATCAAACATGCTGTACTACATCCTTTATTTTTGAAGATTACAATTTAGCAAATGATACTGTGACAATGCTGCATGTGCCCCTACAGAAAAATGCTGGATCGGTTCTATAAATGTCTTTGTGCGTGTCTCACTGATTGGACACTGGTGAAGTGTTGTGTGTCAATAGTCAGTGGCGTATTATGTGTGTCTAGTCAGTGAAGTGTTTTGTGTTTCTAGTTAGTGGAGTGTTGTTTGTGTCTAGTCGGTGTATTGTTGTGTGGTTGCAGTGAGGGAGACAAGGTCAAGGTCGCACAGGGGGTCGCGGGGTCGGTGATAGACAAGGGGTCCATCCACATGTTTGTGCCCTACCTCATCGCTGGGGTCCAGCACGGCTGTCAGGACATCGGAGCCAAGTCGCTCTCCAACCTCAGGTATATATCAAACATGGCCGAACGGCTGCCGCATAGACCTCAAACATGGCCGCTTGCCTTCTCCTAGACATAAAGATGGCCGCCTGCCTCCCAAACATCCAGTGGCGTAACTATCAGGGGGGCATGTGGGGGCAGCTACTCCCTCAGATGAAACGTCTGCCCGCAGCTGCCCCCCCAGTTGGCAAGACCAGTAGCATTTGTTGCTTGGGGTCCTAAACACGAGTGCAAAGCTGTGTGCTATACGTTGAGTGGAGCATTGGTTGCCAACGTGCATCTAGATCCTTTCGATTAGGTGTGAGTTTTGGTGATAATGAGGTCAGGGAAATAACTAGATCAAGTCATCTCTTTTTGGTGTCAACTGACTGCGACATGGCGACCTGCCTGCCTCTTAAACATCAAACATATCCACTTAGCTCCTAGAAACCAAATACAATCGCCTGCCTGCTTCTGTTTCTGTTCCGGATTATTTTCAGCTCCAGTGAAATACAAGTGAGCATTGCGTCAGCTCCTTATAAAGCAGGCGTAGTAGTGCGTTTTCGTTTGCAAGAATAGTTTTTATAAAAACGTTTTGTTGTTTGTAAAAATCGTTGATAGGCTGTGCCACCGGAGTCGTTTCTGACGCGTGTTGATAGGTCTGTGATGACCTTGTTCAATTTGGAGTGCTGTTTGAAGCAAACCATTGGTTTTAGTGTACTATGTCTAAATGTTGTGGTTGTCAGGTCGATGATGTACCAGGGGGAGCTGAGGTTTGAGAAGAGAACGACCTCAGCGCAGGTGGAGGGGGGGGTGCACGGCCTGTATTCGTGAGTAGGGGGTGTTGCCTTTATTCTTTTGTGGGGTGTGCACAGCCTCTATTGGTGAGTAGGAGGTACACGATTTCACTCGTTTGTGTGATGGTGCTCAGCCTCTATTCGTGAGTAGAGGGCACACAGTCACTATTGGTGAGTGTGGATACATGCATGTTCTCGCTTGAGGAGGGGGGAGTATTTTATTTGTTATCAGGGGGGGCGATTTGACTCCGCTTTGCTCTCACCTGCCTGTCCCTCTGCTCTCCAAGTTACGCAGCATATTGATGTGTGATGTATATAGTATATGATGTGCATGTGAACGAATGAATACGTAATTTGTATCGAGTATGAGTGTATTATAACGGTTTGTCCATTTATTACTACGCACGAGGTGGGGGATAGTAGAGACTAATGCGTATGGGATTGGGTCGCGACAGCATGTGTGTATGTTTTTTGAGGGTGGGGGCTCAGAAAGGCAGATGGGCAGCGTGGTTCTTCGTAATAGTAGGCTACTAGTGGCTAGCTACAGTGCTGTTGCACTAGTTGCAGTGCTGTTAGACCGCTTCCTTAGTTATTGCAGTGGCATCATTACGCTTGCACTTTGCCACGAGAGCGCGTTCGATACCGGCGTAGACTTTGGCACAGAGAGTGAGCATAAAAAAGCGGTCTAATAAAGTGAGCTGGCAGAAAGGGGGGGGGTCAGATTTCTTTAGCTTTTACATGCATACTAAATGGGCAAGCTATAAGAAGGCTTGGAAGATCTTTGACCCGCCTGAGCTCACTTCTGATGTTTGTTGCAGGCACGAGAAGCGTCTCTACTGAGGGCTGCGGTGTGACCAGAGCAGTGTGATCAGAGCGATGTGATCAGAGCGATGTGATCAGAGCAGTGTCACCACAATGGCGTAACGAAAGCTGTTTGACCACACAGTTGAGAGCCGTTTTACAGCATGACCAGAGCACCGACTGGCTGCAAGCAGATAGGGCTGAATCGGCCATTGTAAATTGTTGGTAACTCGTGGTTTGAATATAGAACGTTTAGTGAGACGCTGAAAGTCTTCTCGGTCACCTGGTCACACTGTCTCACACACACCATACAGCCTTTGTTGTCCGCTCGCTGGCAGACCGGTGAACCATACGTACTGCGAGCATCCCATGTACTCTATTGTACTGAGCCGTCACGCGGAGCGTATTTTATTTTATGAACTTGCGACCAAGTATCTGTGTTATGGTTGTATCGGTTTTTGAAAGTTCAATTATTTTCGTCAGTGTACTTTTTTCCAAGATGTTCGTTGTTTTGATCTCAAGTTACTTGACTTGGGTTTGGTAGATTTTGTTCATTGATGGGCTTCAGGGGGGGTTTTAAATCAGTTGCTGGTTGGGGGTGTAGGCACCACATGAGATAAATTTTGAAATTAAGAGAAAGTGTTCATATCGGCCTATATGATATTGCTACAATGGTGTTACTAATCTGAAGGGTTTTGGACTAAAGGAAGTTGTACAAAACCTCAGAACTTCTAATATACTGTCAAACCAAAAAATGTACTGTAAAACATGAAATTTAAGTGCATGTTATTTTGGCCTTTTGGCTCTTAGAAATTTTACTGCACTTAGTTTTTTAATTTTTGAGGACTCCATTATAAATAACTGAAGCAGATTTATTTTCGCGCGAGTCATTTTCACTAGTTTGGCGGATTTGCTAAATTTGTCAAAATGATAAGTAAATGCAAGTATAATGGTTTACCGTGCTGCTTTTTTACTGCGCCACTTGTTTTTGGAGTGAGATGCCTCTGGTGGTGGTGGCTCTACCGTGGCAGAAAACAACAATTTGGAGATGAAATGTTGGAGCACTGTAATGGCTTGAGCAGAGAACTAAGAGTATCATTCCTGTCCGCTGCGTCGGCGCTCTGCTGTACGCTATGCTGTGGACTACCTTATCACCACACTACTCTTATGTATGGTGACCTTCTGCCTACAATATTTGGAGTGCTTTATTGTATTTTTTATAACTGCATTTATCTTTATACACGACACATTGTAAAGGACTGCAGAAAACTGCAGCAAAAGATTCTCCAAAAAGGCGACAGTATTTTCAATAGATTTTGCTATCGTTTTTATTTGCATAAAATTTAAGTTATGCTGCATGAAAATCATCATTTATTCATTCCTAAACGGCTGTTGTAGTACTGTTAAATTCCGTTGGTTCACTATTCTGTTTCTATTTAGCTCTTTAATACCTGCCTATTATGAAAAAGCATGACGTTTACACCTTTTGGTTATGCTGCAGCTGGAGGCCTCATAAAACCTGACGTTTATTGGCACAATCGACAACAAAATTGGTCCGATTTTTCAAAATCTGAATCTCAGCTCCTATGAAAGGTAAAAATAAGAATTTTGCACAATTTATGAAGTTAGCTCGTTTTGAACTATATCATCCACTTCTAGATCTAATTTAGTCAACCAAAACCAACAACTTTTTGCGTGGTGGGGTCTTCAAACATGACCGATGCAAAAAATAGTACCCGGTGAAGTTTCATGGAATCTATGACAGCGTCATCATGGCACTATTTCAAACTGTTAAAACTAAAACGGCTAAGTTGGAGGTATTTCAATTTCTTATATCTTACTTCAAAAATAATTCAAATCGTAGGAAGGGTTCAGTCACAGTGTAGCTTAGACTCTAAGCTGTATTTTATTTCTAAAATGTATTTTATTTCTAAGTGCAAAATTGATGAGATTGGAATTTGAAGATACAAAGTTTCCATATTTAAATTTCGCACATTTTGATGCCAAAAGTGTTCAAATTGGAGAAAGCGTCGTATCACAGCGTATCATTTTTGCAACACACCCAAGAGATTTTCATTGCGAAACAAAGCTTCCAAATATTTTTTGTATTCGGTAGCTACCGGTCGCTACCGGGTGTATTTCAAAAGGGTTTTGGCAACGTTAAATTTTGCTTTTGGTAGCTACCGGTCGCTACTCGATTTATGTGAAATGAGTTGTTCAATTTTGTTCAATTTTGCTTTCGGTAGATCGGTTGCTTCGATAGCTACCAGTACCGCATTTCTTTCAAAAGGGTTTTGGCAATGTTCAATTTTGATTTCGGTAGCTAGCGGTCACTACCAGATTTATTTTAAAAGGGTTTTGACAACATTCAGTTTTGCTTTCGGTAGCTACCGGTCGCTACCGGATGTCACCAAAGCCTTTTTAAAATTAATTAATATGGCCAAAACCCTTTAAAAATTAATTTAATCGGACGCGGCCCGGACACATCCAAGGCAAAATTTAATGTCGCCAAAGCCCTTTTAAAATTAATTGATATTGCCAAAACACCCAAACTGTAATTTTTATAGAAAAAGATATCTGGGCCCAGATCCTAGATCTTTAGAAGTATGTATAAATCTGGGGATATATCCCCAGGAATGGCATCACTTCTTCTAGCCCACACCTAGGCCTACATCCCCAATGCACCAAAACTGAGCCTTAGCCATTGATAAAAAAGTTTGCACTGTCTTCCAAGGATGGATCCAGGATTGGGTAATGGGGGATGCATGTCTCCAGCTTTGTAGTTCTGCCAAAAGTCGTATTCAATTTTGAACCGATGACGCATAATTTTCTTTTGAATCGTGAAGCAGTGAGCTGAGGGGTGAAGCGGTATGGACGAAGCTTTTGCACCAAGTTACCGTCTCAAACCAATGTCTCTACTCCGATCAGACTGCTGACATTTCACTTGTAATTTGAAGCATCAATTGAGAATATTCAATACATGAGATTTTTTTATGCATCTAAATTTAAAATCGGCATTTATTTATCAATTTTGTTACGACACAAAAAATTGCACTGTTGGGAGGAGATGTATCACCCCCATCCCACCCCTCGCTTGGATCCGTCCTTGCTGTCTTCCTAAACGGAATGTCATAAATGCCTGTTTTCCATCGTTTGCGGATTGATTTGAAATTTCTGCGCAAAACTTCTATTTTTCATATTTTCAATATGTTCAGCCTCAGGTGACTGACGATCACGTTAGTAGATGTACGCTCGGTTAGAAGCATAGTGGTGATCCAAAGTATTCACGTTTTATTTGTTTCGCTGTTGTTCAAAGGCGATTTAAGTTTATTGTTCACTCATAATTAAATGATCTACAAATGCAACGAAGACGTGTCGCGTGACTAGTGTTTTTTAGTGTGAAGGATGTGCTTGTATTTCACTTGTATTGTGTTCAGCTATTGAAGTGGGAGTAAGAAAACTCAAACAACGTATAGTATGAGCTCCTTGTTTTTCACATAGCGCACTTTCCAACAGAATACTGTAAAACATTTAATTTTGCGCTTGCATGTCATTTTGGCAAATTGAGCAAATCGAAAAAATTCTGAAAATGACATGAGCGAAAATTACGCTGCAGAAGTGTTATTGAAAGTCCGTTACTAAAATAACGCAGCAGTCCTCAAAAAACGCAAAAATTAAGTAGTAGAATTAAGCAGTAGAATTTCTAAGAGGCAAATCCGCTAAAATAACATGCAGCAAAATTTCATGTTTGACAGTAGTTAGATATTGTATTCTGTGGTAAAAAAAGATCTTAGACAAATAGGAGGGGTCAACATATAGAATAAAATGACAATTTAACAGAAATTGCTATTGCAATGCAAGTCATTTGTATAAAGTACATATAAACAGACTGCATGGGTTTCAGACTCAATTAACAATCACTCATGCCAACTGGCTGCGCTCACGCTAAGAAACACACAGGCAACAGTTAAACCACCGCACATCAGAAACCGAGTAGGCCTATGCCACTTTCAGTCCTTTTTTGCCATAGCATTACACCAAAATCTTTCAAATTTGGCATACAATTTTGCAAAAATACTTTGTTTTAGGCATACAACACCTTCTAAACTTAACACAGCCGGTCGCATTACTCGCACGACTATTCAGTTTGTGCGAAAATGTATGGATTAGAGGCACATGGGAGAAGATTTATAGAGACCAGAAAGGACTTAGAAAGACTTGACAGAAGGATATGACAGCTAGGGGATTAAGTTGCGAGGATGCAACGGATAGGATAAAGTGGAGGGCGGGCGTCCAACTGTCCATGGCAGTAAATGGCCGATCCCGGTGTAAGCGGGGAATGCGGCCCCAAAACATGCGCGTGTGTGTATTTCTTTGGTCTGCGGCATATCAACTCAAGACGAAGACCAATTCAACACTTCGAACGTGATATACAGACACAAACTTTCCCTACCCTCCAAATGGCTGACAACTCGACACTGCAGTCCATTCCGCAGAGGCTTCATCAATGTCAGTCCAAATTGCTCCTCTTCATATCAGCACCAGCTCAAATAATACAACTAGTGCTTGCTCTAAGAAATTTTTTAATCGAGGTAGCCAAAATAGAGTATTTTAATTATGAAACAAAACTATTACCTTTTGTGTAATCTCGTAAGTAGGGAAAGAGGGGGGGTGTTGACATTTGACAGGGATTTGTGAAGCTGTTGTTCACAGCAAAATAAACTTTTGATGCCATTCTTGGTTATTCACTTACAATAAATGGCCATCCCAGCTTCAGGGGAGTTGCAACCTTAGAAGAGAATTTTCAATTTTTTGGTGAATTTCCGTGATTCCGCGCCTTAGCTCGAGCAGTGAACATAACACAATACTCAAGTATAGCGCTATCTATTTACACAACACATACAGCCCAGAGTTACGACTCGGACCCTAGCAGCGTCCTATTGCTTGAAGCCTTGGCCCCACCCGCTTCCCTTGTCACTATGGCAACCCCTGCCCCCGCCGTGAGATCAGAGGGGTGAGGGAGGGTTGAGTCTGTGCTCTGGGATGGATTTGACATAAGCTCCGCTTCCCTGCACAAACACAGCATTAAAATGAAGAAAAGTTACATTGGATGTCAATCCTTCAAAAAGAAGTTGCCAAAGCGTGATAGGAAAGAGACAGCACGGCAGGGCTCCAGCAGAACTCGACGAGTCTACGGCCCAGAGGGTTTGTGCTACGCTGCAAAAGTGCATAAATGCGCGTAGCCAGGACGACAGCCAGGCGAGGCTAAGCTACTTCTAGTGTGTAAGCCTCAGTCAGCATGTGCACAGATATCCTCCGATAACTGATAGAGGTCCATAGATGCAGTTGTCATACTTCAGAGATAATTCCTTTTGAAAGTGAATATCTTCGATCCTAAAATGTTTTTATTGAAAATTTATTTATGCGCATTGCGCAATGCATTTATACACCATGGCTAATTAACAGCCAATATATAAAAATAGCATCATGATACTATGGGGGTGTAGGGCTATTAGGGAGTACTGTGGGTGCAGGAGGGTAGAGGGAGTGAGGAGGGGTGCAGCAGCGCAAGGGGGGTGCAGGGGGGGTGGGGTATACCTCCTGTCTCGGAGCATCTGATGCACGCGCCAGTAGTGACGCTTCTCTTGTGTCTGATCCGCACCCACCACCAGCGCATACATGCCAGCCCCGCCCACCAGCCTGCAACAAGCCAATCAGAGCTTAGCCCCGCCCACCAGTCTCTGCAATCACCCAATCAGCGCTCAGCCCGCCCACAAGCTGGCACATAGCAGAGGGAATGCAAGATCTATAATGAACAATTTGACATGTAGTAGTTAGGGGAAGCAAGATCAGGAGCAAGCTGGCTTGTAGCAGAGAAAAAGCAAGATCAGGTACCAGCTGGCTTGTAGCTGAGATGAAGCAAGATCATGAACAAGCTGGCATGTACCCGAGAGCGCCGCCGATGACCGCGCCAGAGACCATGCCCTTGAGTCCGAGACTGGAGCGCAGCAGTGAACACGTCAGACCTGCACAGTGAACACATGATACACGTGCGTGAAGTGCACACTGTACTATGCACACAGCACACACACACTGTGTACTATCACACACACGCTGTACTACTCACACACACGCTGTACTACTCACACACTTTACAACTTCACATACACTAAAAAAGAAAATAAGACTAACAAAGGGGGAGCGGTTCCATGCCGGCTTTCTTGCACAGAATTGGACTGTATAATAGTCTTTGTGCTACACATGGTCCCTAAGCTACCAAAAAAGAAAAACACTGCGCTACTACACACACTACTACTGCACACACTACTCACACACACACAGTACTATTATGTGTGTGTGTGTGTTTATGAGTACAGTGTGCGTGTGCTGTGTGTGTATCACATCTAAATGCACATAGTTATACCATCATCCTATCAGTTTTCCTGTTCATTTTCCGTGCTAGCACAGGTTGGGCGTCTGCAGCCACAAACACACGCCCTCATGCGCTCTGACTCACAAGAAGTATCAGGCCTTATAATGATAACCAGTTATTAGCATCAAAATTGATTTAAGAAATCTGTAGAATAACAGAGAAAGCAAGATATCAAATTATATTCTATACTGAAAAACGTTGTGTGACAAAAGAGCAAAACATGTGGTCATTGAGACCTTTCTCATATTGACCAATCAGAACAGACTTTATCTCAGACTGACCAATCAAAACTCACTTCCTGCAGCGACGTATTCAAGAACACTAGTCTTGTTGCGATAGACAGCTATCGACTGAGACGTCACTCTGCACAGACCCGCAAACAGGCAAGCAGCCATAGAGGCAAACAGACAGACACAAACAGTCAAACACAAAACTTAGACCTGCACGCAGACATACAGACAACTAAGACAGAGAGAAAGATAGATCTATGGTAGACAGACACACAAGCAAACGGACATACATGATATAGCTTACATAGAGACAGACAAGTCAACAGACAAACAGACGACTTACATATAGACAGACTTCACTGCTGAACTAAATGAAGCAAGGCTACTCATTAGAAGCAGCGTAGTGCAGGCGGCAGTACTCACAGGAAGAGCCCAGTGAACAGTCCCGTCTTGAAGGCCCACGTCATGCCCATGCGCATGCTGCCGAAGAACACTGCATCGTTGTATGCGCGCTGTACATGCACACACGCAACAATGAGACACACGCAGTACACTCACAATCACACATGCACGCATACACATACACCACACCACGAAGCACAGCGCTCAAAGTTGCAGCATTACTAATTTAGCATACATGTAGAGAAGATGGAGTTTATTCAAGCCACTAGCACTCAAGAGATGTACCGATACAGGGAGGCAGCAAACAGATGCAAACTGCAAGAGATAAAACATTCCAATACAGTACCCAAGCAGCAGCAAATCCCTTTCTATGTGGAGTTCCCTTGTCAAAGGCTCTAAGACCCATACTCATACATTGCAAATTAATCAAGTTAACCGCGTGTTGGCTCAACCGGTGGATTATCTGAAAAGAAAATGGCTGTCAAACGCTTACGCCTAGCGTGACGTCACTTATTTCAATTGTGAAGACCAACACTTTGTGGAGATCACGGAGCTAAACGTGGAGTCTTCAGCATTAAATTTAACATTAAGAATGCGAGTCCAGAATGCAGAAAATTATGTTTTGCTGAGCAAAGTGTAGAGTCCATAGCTAATAATGTAGAAACTATAAAATTCCTTAATTTGTTAATAATTCCTGCAACAGTGAAGGTGGGTCCATGGTGGTTTGTGGTTTTGAGAGTTAAGGACCATGCATAGTAATGGAGACCATTACAGTCTGGTTCTGTGCAGAGGACCATGCACAAAACCCTATTTCTGTTGTGGCTGTCGTTTTCTTTGCAGCCCAGACCTCCCCTGGCTAATCGCAAAACGCAGCTAAAGAAAGAGGAGCCCCTTCTTTAGCTGCTTTTTACGCCTCGCCTGCGGGGCTCTGGGCTGCAAGCCAAATCTTTGTTCCCTGGCCTGGGACGCCCCAGGGCGCGACTAACAAAGGCCTGGAAGCGTGTGTCGTATCGCGCGTGCTTGTTCTTCTGCACGAACGCCTCCCTCGCGGCCCAGCCGCCCATCAGCGACGTCGTGACGAACACCAGGCCGCACGACTGCTGTGTCAGCTGCACCGCAAACCGGAGCTCCTCCGACAGCTCTCCCCCCTCTCTGCACCACACACACACCTCGGCATCAGACACCAAGCCCTCCAACTTCACATATTAAAACACACATGCATCCCTGCACTACACACACTCTGCTGCACTACAAACCCTGCGCCACACACAGCCACCCCCTACCACTCCTGCACCACACAACCTACCCTCACCCCACACAGCACCCCATAGCCTCGCTTCAGCTTACGACTATTCTTAAGTGTATATCCTGAAAAACGCTGAAATCTGTAACTTATAAGAAACTTTTAATTGTAATTTCAAATAAAGAACAAAGACTAGGTGGAGGGGGGGGGCAAACCCGCGAGTGAACATGGTTCGTAGTCTGTCGGCGGGGGTCTCCCGCTCCATGTACGCCCTCATCTCTCCCTCACTGATTGCTCCTCGCGGGGGGGCTGCTACGCCCCCCGCCATCCTCTCCACGCTCGTTTGCCCGTCTCCTACTCCCTCCTGCAGGGCCAGGGCGGCGCACGCATGAACGCGGGGGAAGCATAGCCCCCCCAGGAACCCTTGTCTGCTGGGCAGAGGGCCCAGAGCCCATTGGCTGCGAGGATGGCATGGCTGTAGAGGAGCGAGGAGGGCGTGTCTGTGGGAGGGAAGGGGAGCGGCGGCAGCGTCACGCATTGCGCTACTTAGACTACTGAGACCGTTGGCGATCCTCTCCCTTCAGAAAAATTCGCTTTAAAAATCATTAGACCTAACCAGTCAGTATTTATAATACAGCAAAATGAATACATTCATACAGCACGATCTTGCGGCGCAAGGTCAAGGCCGCAACATGCAGCGACACAAGACGCGCTAGCGATAGCACTTTTGACTCTCAGTGAAACGTCTTTTCTGCTTCTTTCGCGCTACGAGTCTCACTCGGATTTGATAACAAACAGGCCCAAAGCTATGAATTTGTTATTGGTACTACACAAAACCATCAATAGAAATTGACCCCACTCCATGAAATAATAAAAATTGGCTGTGTATCAATTGTGATTAATTATTATGTGTTATAAATTATTATTTTTGATACAAATAAAATACTCCTGTTTTCAACAGCAGATTCTTTACCAAGTTTGGTGTAATTCAGTAATCTTCTTTCAAAGTATAAGCTTCTGAAATTAGCGATACGTTAAGTTTATTAGCGTTAGGAGTGCGAGTTGAGCTTCCCTGTAATTTTTGCACTCCAACGGAGGGTACTCAATTACAAAAGTTCATCAATTTGGAATATTTGAAACAAATGTAAGTTAACCTTACAAATATGGTATTAGACAACTATTTGTGTGTCCAAAATTTTATACAAATAATATTTTAACAGTCATACAGATATTTTCTAAGGGGCTTGGTTTTTGGCCCACCCTGTATGCTGTTTACAAAAGTTTAAACAACCAAGATTCAGATCTGTGATCTAAAAAAAAAAACCATAATTCACGCTATGTTAGATGTTTCATCACAGCAGTCACAGTCGAGTCCTGAGCCCCATCCACCCGCCCACCAACCACACACTGAGCCCCTGTGCACCCCTTATACTGACACCATTCGCAGCCAGCCCTCGCTGATTGGCAGCAGAGTCTGTCGGCCGCTTGCGGTTGGTGGATTTAAATTCGACCTGACCCAATTGTCTTGAAACATTACCCACAGGGTCAGTGTGTGGGTGGTGCTCACTCAGGCCCGGTGTCCATTTGTGAGATGCCCTTGAAGAGGACAATCTTCCACCTAATTTTGATTTTTCAAACATTCTCTGCTCGCCCCCCTCCTCGTAATTCTCTCCCGGATCTGATGCCCCGCCCTCCCGCATGACGTCATCATGGCCGCTGCTGCTAACGTCACTGATGACGTCATCCTCGTAGTCGTCCTCTGCCATTGGCTGAGAGTCAGCCAGTGCTGGAGAGGGGGGTGGGGGAGAAGAGAGAGGGCGTTGTGACGTCATCGTGTTGCGAAGTGTGTGTGACGTCACGAGGGGAGGGGTGAGCAGGGGAGCTCCGCTGCAGTCGTCTGTGTGCAACAAGCAATGGGAGGGACTGAGACTATGTGGCATTGATCAAACGTGATAGAATAGTATTTAGTCATGAATAGGCTAAAAATGGAACAGTCAATTGTTCACAATAAAACCTCTATTCGTCATGTAACAGCGTCTAGCAGTAATAACAAGGTTTGACTCAACCCACTACTATAACACCTCAAAGTCTCAAACATATTGCGCTGCTATGAGTAACGACAATGCCACCAATCTATAAAATTATATTTTAAATTGATATAAAATTCTATTAATAGATAGAGAGGTCAAGTATTCATTAAATTCGTTTAGCTGATGTCCGTATAAGATGCCACAATGAATTTAATTGAACGTATCTTAACCTGTCAAATATAAACAATTAACATATAAAACTCGCAATAAAGCAAAAAGCATAACAAAGGCTGCTTACTATTGCTCAGCACTCGATACACTGCGCTCTTGTAGTGCGCATTCACTCGGTAGGCGGCGTCAGTCGTCAGGTTGCCATGACAACGAGCGTCGTTGAATGTGAATGTGGCGCCCTCGTGTGAATGACGCATACACTGCCAAATCAAATCAAGTAATTTATTCGGAAAGCAGCTGCAAGCTGAAAAAATTAACAAAAGAGATAAACAACTATAAATAAATTAAATGCTAGCTGCCCCAGGCTACCTTTAACTATTTATAGCCAAATTAGTCATTCAATGCTGGCTGTCTAATCATATTAAATAGTTCTAACTGTAAGCTTACTATACAAAGTCAACCATTCACTGCAACACATGACTGCAACACATCAGCGCTGCAATCTCTTCCTTGGGAACTCCTTCATCAAGTAACGGACCTCTGCGCACACTGCCCCTGAGGCGCTGATGCAGTGAGACAATGTGAGAGCAATGGAATATGAGAATTTCTGATCTGACAATTACTTGACCCACATCTCAAACTGAATAACAGCCGTTCAAAAATAATAGATCTCAGATAAATTTTTAACTCTGTCAAACTCATGAGGGGGGCAGTGAGGGTAAGGCAAAGAGGGGAAAGGGGCAGTGAGGGGGCGCAGTGAGGAGGAGGCATTTAGTGGGGGGTAGTGAGGAGGGGTCAGTGAGGCAGGGGTGAAGTTTTGAGACAGGGGTGCCGTGAGGGGGTGCAGTGAGAGGAAGGGGCAGTGAGGGGGGAGGCAGTGTGGGGTGCATCTCACAAGGCAGTGCAGGGCTCCACTTGGTCCCTCCCTCACCAGCACACACACCCCTCCTCCTCCCCTCTCCTCCTCCTTCAACTCCGCCCAGCCTGCCAGGCAGTGCAGGGGGTAGTCGCTCCCCCATACCCCCCTCGACCCCTCAAGGCTGCACGCACTCCCCCTACTCTCAATCACCGTGCCACCCCCAACCCATGCATCACTCCAAGCAGTGACGTCATCGCAGCCGACGCTTAGCCGCTCGATGCACTGATTGAGCGCCGATGACGTCAAGGAGACGGCGAATGACGTCATGGGGCTGAGCGGGAGGAGCGTGTAGAGGCCAGGCTGTGGGCAGCGTGACGTCATAGAGGCTATCAGGCGCTCAGCTACAGCCAATAGGAGCAGAGTTGAGAGACAATGATGCAAGAGTAAAACTGTTATTTTTATTCAACAGTGCAATAAAATCAAAGAGAAGCGTGAGACTCTTTCTTGAATAAGCTAAATGCGCGATTATGGTCACAGTGACCTGAACAGAATTTGGTCCAGTTATGTGTGAGTTATCACTGGGCAATGTGCGGGTGCAAACAGAATTATATTACACCAAGTAAGATAAAAATTAAATTTTGATGATCTGCCATTAATTGAGCAAGGATTTGCTAGATTTAGGGTTAGGATTTTATTTGTTTTATATGATTTATTTATAATAACTACATTTTGTAAAAAATATCTTCACTATGGATCTAATGTTACACATTTGTAGACCAAACTCCGTGTTACATGTATGTAGACCAAACTCTGTGTTACATGTATATAGACCAAACTCTGTCTTACATGTATGTAGACCAAACTCTGTGTTACATGTATGTAGACCAAACTCTGTGTTACATGTATGTAGACCAAACTCTCAATATCGGAGGCAAAATGCCTAGCACTAGTGATTGCATACATTCTCCTGAATCTCATTACTGAAAATAAAGCGATCTTTACTAACAGACTATTAAAATAATTATGCGCAACACTAAAGGCAATCAGTGACTACAGAGAGAGACACAGACACAGATACAAAAGCATACAGAAGCAGACAGAGAGGCAGACATAGAGGCATACAGAGAGCAGATATTACCGACGAGAAGAACGTTGAGTGTGTGACTCTGCACATCACTGCAGTCTGTCTGATTGGCTGAGCCTCGCTCCACCCAATGACCTAGAAACCAGCCAATCGCATCATCCAGCAATACGCATGTTACAGATGCATCACACAGCCGATAGTCAATGCTTGTTTAAGCGTGAGGATTTTTACTCAATAGTTACAGCAAGGAGAAGAAAACTAGCTGCATGGAGCGTCATGGAATCAGTCCCTAAAGAATGGCATCACTGAAATGATCCAACAACTGTTTCAGCAGCGGTATGAGGCAGGCTGGGCGCAATGCCGCAATGCGCATAGCGCCGGACTACGCAACGAGTTAAACCACGACACGGTTACGTCTAGTACTATGGTGGCTTTTGCCAAATTGTACCTCTAATTTGAAATAGATAGATAATTTGAAATAGATAGACGTAGCATAACGCACTGAAATCACTTTTGTGGCATAGGCCAATATCGTTGATAAGATAGGA
Source organism: Chamaedrilus cognettii (assembly GCA_034695025.1). Lineage (NCBI taxonomy): Eukaryota > Metazoa > Annelida > Clitellata > Enchytraeida > Enchytraeidae > Chamaedrilus > Chamaedrilus cognettii. Next base: position 26,521 of record JAQIWG010000649.1, read on the forward strand.
AGCAGGCTTATCACAGCTCCTATTAAATTTTTATCTGGACAAAACTTAACTTCAACTAATAAAACTAAGGTTAGGATTTTGAACAGATAGAGGGGGGTATGGGGGGTAGTTACCGAGAGAAAGTCTGAGGACGTGTGGAGCCAAGCGTGTCAGTCGCACACACTGCAGGCGTGTCACACTGTCAAATACGACACATTCTTATTCTTAATAGTACTCACTCTTTGTTAGCAATTACACATTTGGCTTTATTTGCAACTCCACGCCGTCGCGGCGCATATGCTGTACTCATTTTAACATTTAGCCTACCACTGCACATTTTCATTTCCCACCGCACATTTTCATTTACCACCGCACATTTTCATTTACCACCGCACATTTCATTTACCACCGCACTTTTCATTTACCACCGCGCATTTTTATTTTCATTTTCAACCGCACATTTTCATTTACCACTGCACATTTTCACTTACCACTGCACATTTTCATTTACCACTGCACATTTTCATTTACCACTGCACATCTAGTAAACAACTGGTCTTAATGTAATGTGAGATGTCACACAGCGTCAGCAGTAGTTGCTGCAATGAAATCAATGTTCATGCAATTATCTGTCAAGCTGTACTAAATAAATGTCTGCTTCAAGGAAACTGACCATCCATGTAGTGTGGAGCTTAGGAAGCTGAATTCCTCCCCCTGTCCCCCCTGCAACCCCTGGGGGCTAAACCCCCTCACACAGCGCAGCTCCCCGCGCAGTATGAGCCGCTCGTTGCCCCCTTTATTGTTCGGGGGAGGTGGCGCCCCCCCATTCACTAGGGGGCGCTCGTATTCAAACAGAGTATCGCTGCTAGTGGAGGACATGCGGAACACGCTGCGGCCAATCAGATCGCGCCACGTCTCGCCCGCCAGCCAATTGGGAAGTAGACAGGACGCGTGCGGGGCGAGAGACGCTTCTGATGAAAACAAAATAGTACCAGCACTAGAGCAAACAATATAATAAATTTATTGGGAGCTTACATGATAAAAACTTTATTAGTGACAATACTCCGTGTACAAGAATTTTTAATTAAAATTTTTAGGCTGCATTCACTGCATTAGCAACCCATGAGCATCTTTGGCCTGTTCACCAGTAAATCAGAGGACTTCAGAGTGATACCATGGCCTCATGTTTTTAGAATTATAACTGGCATACACAACAAAAAATGTAGGCTGCATGTTATTTTTTCGATTTTGCCCCTTAGTAGTTTTGTGTTTTTAAGGACTGCCTGTTATTATGGTTTATGGCATTTATGCAGAGCTATTTTTGCGTATGTAATTTTCACGAGTTTTACCGATTCGAGAAATTAATCAAAATGAATGCATGCAATTTCATGTTTTACAGCAATGGGAGGCCTCACACTATTAGGGTCACATGTCGGGCCTCACAATAAATAAGATTTAAAGGGAGAGGTTGTATTACTATGATACCTCAGACAAGTACAAATTCTAAGTAGGAGGGGTGGCGAGTACCTGAGATGAGTTCAAGTATAGGAGAGCATATCAAGGACCAGTCAAAGTAGGAGGGGTGGAGGGTACCTAGGACGAGTCCAAGTAGGAGGAATGGAGGGTACCTAGGACGAGTCCAAGTAGGAGGGGTGCATCGGTGGGTGTGCGCAGGTCGCGACAGGTTGGGTCAGCGCTCATGGCGACCTTGAGCTCCTGCTGCGTGACGGGCCAACTGTAAAGCTGAGAGCAGCATAGAACAGACAGACTGTAGAGCTGAGAGTAGCATAGAGCAGACATAGCGCATACAGTATAGCAAGTAGATTACAATACAAGTACTTGCAAATAAAGCAATCAGAACTTACACGTAAATAGAACTGTGGGCCAGGCGTCTATAAAACAGACATAGCCCACAATATGCTCCCAATTTTAAACTTTCAGTTTTACCAAAAACAATGATAACTAATAATACAAATAAGATGCTAATGTTCTTTGAATAAGCGTAACTACTTCAGCACTACAGTCCCCCTTCACAGATCTGTAGGCCACTGGGCACACGCAGCTCCAACAGATCTGCAGACTACGCCCCTTCAACAGATCTGCAGGCCACGCCCCTTCAACAGATAACTTACAAGGCACCTGTACTTGTGTTCTCTCGTCTGCAGGCCCCGCCCACTCAGTCTGCCATACATGTAGGTCGCAGAGCCTTGCTTCCAGACCGCCAGACAATCTAGGTCAAGCGCTGACCAATCACATAACAGAACACTCTATCACCGATCCAGTCATCAGATGTAATACTTTATGGATCCAGTAAAAGTCTTGGCGGTTTAATAACTGAAATTTTTGGTCAAATCATGGATAATTCATGCTGAATAACAAATCAAAAATAAAATAGCTAGGCCTAGCCAAATTGGATAAAGAAATTAAGCCTAAACATAATGAAATTGATTTCTAAAAGCCTGTATCAGGTATCGCGTCTCATAAAATTAAATAATTTATAATTTATCTCGGATTCTGCATAGCAAGCAGTTTACATTTGACATCTAAAAAATTATCAGAATAATCACAAATTACGACTATTTTCTGACACAAAATGTAAGTTGCTATCGTTATCTAGTACTCTCTACTCGGTATACTCGTTACCCAGTGCTGGTTACTCACAGCTGCCACTATAGGGCGTGAGCCCTGGTGTGCAGGCGCTGAAGTTGAGCTTGTAGCGCGCGCCCCCCACACACCGACGTGCCTGGGAGGAGAGGGAAGAGGGGCGAGTGACGTCATCACAAGGCTCTGACGTCATGTCGCTGTAGGTGAACGCGTAGGCGTGGCCACTGAACGGACACGTGACGGGCTGCGCGGGCTCTGCGCAGCGCAGCGCTGACAGCCTCACGCATCCAACAACATTAGGGTACAATACTGCTAGGCTGACAGGATAGTGATTTTTTGTGTCTAATGTTGCATGCAGTGCATTCACTGTGGATGCTTGGACTACTTGGACTAACAGCAAACCACACCAGGGCATATTTTATGGAAGTTTAGTACTGCATTAAGTTTAGTACTTCATAAAGTTTAGTACTGCATACAGTTTAGTACTGCATAAAGTTTAGTACTGCATAAAGTTTAGTACTGCATACAGTTTAGTACTGCATAAAGTTTAGTACTGCATAAAGTTTAGTACTGCATAAAGTTTAGTACTGCATAAAGTTTAGTACTGCATAAATTTTGCGGGACAGGAAGTTTAAACAGCTCCGTTGAATAAGTCACGACGCTGATGAAAATAGGAAAAATTATTTTTGTACCCATGCAAAAAACTGAACATCACAGTTTCATACTTAGAACTGCGCATACAGATGACTTAATTGCACAACATGCACATTTCAATAGGGAACATTCTGGCTAGAACTGCTGTTGAAATATGCCCCGGAGCACACATTGGCCTTGAGCCAGCTGATAGTAACTACTGATACATTAACTCACAGTAGTTCTGCGACTATTCCTGATACTAAAACGATCGCAGCGTGTAAGCATTTAAACTTTCAGAGCGTGGCATCATTTGTAGGCTATATTAGACTTATTTCAAAACACCAGCGTGAAAACTTGCCATTGTTTCTATGCTCACTCTCTCTAATGTAAAAGTCTCTCTCTAGAGATGATAGAACACACGGAATGAAGGGAGGGAGGGTGGAGGGGAGGGGAGAAAGACCCGCTGGGGGAGAGGGGGGGGGGGCAGCCAGCCGCCATATGCAGCTGATATCAGCAACACGCGGACTCTGTTTACTGGTAAATGACCAAAGCCATGGCATGGATGTCGATACAGGTCATTTACACGTTGCGGTCCTACTAACTCAACTTTTATTGCTTGCGATCGATGCGAACCATGTCCGCGACATTCAGGACTGTTTAGCCAAGCGTTGGCAGACTATGGCAAGCCAAGCTTTTGTTTTATAATCTGTCTGAAGGCGATATATTCAGATTTATTGTAACTAAAACTTTTCATCGAAAGAGACAGAGGACAGGACTGTAACGAAACAATCAGGCCTTATAAACAATGCAACCCTTTAGGCAGAGAATGCCCCGCAGGCCCCACACACTGAGTCTCACTGACAGTCAATCAAAATTCAACGCCATCCCTCACCCCACTATCCCCCCCTGCCTTGCGGGATGAGGCTAGTTCTGCGCTAGCCATGGTGCCAAGTGCGGCACTTAGCGACCAGGGCGGCACTTGCGGCAAGTGCCGCATCCACTTGCGGTAAGTGCCGCAGTGAGCGCGTTTTGATAACATACGCTGTCTGCCGCGCTCATAACTCTGTAGTCTGCCTTGCGACTGTATGTGTAGCGTAGCAGGGTGGCGCACGAGCGGAGGGGGGGGGGCGCACGGGGGAGGAAGTTGCGCAGGGCTAAAGGCGAGGGGGGGGGGGGGGGGGGGGCGCGGGTGGTA